>VDFB02299343.1:0-14430 GCA_007258455.2 Sequoia sempervirens
AATACTTTAGTGAGACGTAGTTCAAGACTCATGGAATCCCATACTAGTACATTCGTTGTGGATCTTAGGTTTTCCAAATCTTTCACTCACAGTGTTGACACTAGTCAACCCATGTTGGAATCTATACCTGAAATAACATGTCCCATGACCTCCAATCCCATCGATTTTGAAACTGATGTTTGTAATGTCCCACAAGAGAACTTGAAAAAAATGGATAAAGCCTTAAAAAAACTTTAAAACTATGTGAGTGTTGAATATATTATTGGTATTGTAGTTCTTGTCATAGATAACATGAGGAGAATGCTTCATAATGAAATGGGAATAGAAATTGTGTGTAGTCTAGCTCATATTATTGATGATCATGTTCCTATAATGGCTAGTTGTGCTCAAACTTTTGGATACACTCAAGGTCAAGGTGGAAATCAAATCCCCCCCTACAACTATATTTCCTACATACACTCATTCAATTGTTACCACAACAAGGTAACCAACTAGCAACATCAATCAAACTTTGGGTATGTCCATTGGGAATCCTTTTAGCTTTCTGAATTCAAGCATCATATCTCATAACCTTGTACCTCTCACAAACATGCAATTCACTTGTCCTTCCAACACATATACACCTCCACCATATTCACCTCCTTCCCAAAACACAACCAATGATTCTATCCTCAACAAAATTTTGAAAAATGTTTCAACCCTCCAACAACAAATTTCCATATTGAACCAAAATCAAAACGGCCAACCTCCATAATATGTCAAATGAAACCCATTATCATTGGAGATATTGAGAGCACGAATGCCACAAGGCATAGAGATTCCTATATTTGTGAAATATGGTGGTAAAGGAGATCCTAGTAACCATGTCTCAGCATATACAGCCTTATATAGTGACTTCATTTTTGAAGACAAGCTCTTGGCTAAGCATTTTACTAGATCCTTAAAAGATACAACCTTAGAATGGTTTTGTTATTTGCCGAATAATTCAATTCGTTCATTAAATGAACTTGTTGATGCCTTTCTCAACCATTTCCAAGTACACATTGGTCACAAGATGGCCTTGCTAGATTTAATGCAATGTAAACAAAACAAAGATGAAAATTTCATTGATTTCATAGTGCATTATCAATTGCTCTACTCACAAATCAATATTAATATTCTTGATGTCAATCTTCAAAGAATGTTCATTGAAAAATAAAAACTTGCAAACCAATATTCAAGATAAGCTTGGGATATTGAAATTTCCCTCCTTCACTCACTTGTACACGGATCTCCGTGACTATCAAAATTTGGTTAGTCATTGTGAAGCAAAAACTTCCTCCAACCATCCTAAAAAATTTGAATCCGTGCCTCATAATAATTTCCAACCATTCAAGAAATAAAACAAAGGCTTTATACAAATAAATGCACCTCCAACAAATCAACATGTTGAGTCTCAAGTGGCTGCTATAAAAACAACAAATCCATATCAATTTAGGGATAAGAAAAGACAATTTACTCCATTACCTGATACCCTTCATTCCATCATGTTGTAACTCTTGGGTAAGAACCTAATTACCTTACCACCCATTAGAACCCTTGATACCACTAAGCCTTTACCTCTGAACCATAATCCAAATGTCTTTTGCCATTATCACTGACAAAATGGACACAATACATAATGATGTATGCATCTTAAATATATTGTGCAAGACCTCATTGATTCTAATCACATCCAGATTTGTGGTGTTAATGATAAAGGAAATAAGTTTGTTGCTCCACCCAACCAAAATTTTCAAATCTTTACCAATCCAACACCAAATAATATCTCATTTGTTAAAGCTAGTGGCACCAAGAATGATGTGATGAATGTTGATAATGTACAAGACATGACTAATGATCATGACATGAGTGATAATAAGGATGAAATAAAAACTATGGTCAACCTCACTGGTGTTCAACCTAGTAAGAGCCAAACTAACTTGTCTCTTGACACTACTTTCTCACAAAATGACATAATTAAACATGTACCCGATGGTCCTCTTTACATAGCCAAAAGAATCAATGACAAATCCTGCTAATGGGATATTAATTGATCTCATATGTGCAGAGAATGTGATCACTAAGGAATTCTTGTTTATGCATGAACTTTACCAAGATTCTTATGAACAATTGAAAGCATGGATTAAAACACATAATGGTTTTACTTGCCCTATGATAGGTTTGATCACTTTCCCATTAAAAGTTGGACCGAAGCAATTAAATGTCTCATTCTCCATCATCTCGTCATTAGACCAATTATGTGTGAAGCTAGGCTACCCATGGATACATTCCATGGATGTTGTCCCATTGGTGGTACATAAATGCTTGAAATTTCCATTTGGCAATGAAATTTTACAACACATCATAGTGGGTTTAATCATTTGTCTTCTTGTGGGAGGTTTTCATTGGATTTATTTTGGCTTGAACCTATGGAACCTATTAAGACTCATGAGGACTTCTTTTTCAAATCTTACTAAAAGTTCAAGGCAAAGCACATAGCAGAATTATCTTTGAGCAACATTCTCGAATCCATGATTGAGCCCCCTATCATCGATGAACCAAAAACTCTTCCAAATAACCAAGACAAATCAACCATGATTCCTCCACCTATTTCCTATAAGAGACCAAGAGATAACCATACAATTCCCATTGTGCCTCCTAAGATAAAACAAGTTTATAAACCTAAAGAGAAAGTGGTTGACTAGCCCTCAATGGTTCCTTTCATTCCTCCCTTGCAGGAATAAAAGAAACCAATGGTTGATAAACTCACTCCTACACAATCACAACTTGAAAACTGTGCAAAAATAAATTGAAATGCTAAAGAGCGTAGGCATAGACGTCATGTTATTGATCGTAAGTTAAAAGAAAAGAACAAACTAGTGAACCAAGATCAAATACCAACTCAAACAAAGCATGATGATTCTCCACCTTCACAACTTGGTGATTGTCCTAGTACGATACTCATTGTTGCTCCTTTGGCTAGTTATCTTCCTTCCGTATATATGATGAACAAGATTGGGATGCGGATGAATTGCTTTAGGTTGGCTCACATGTGTCATACTAGCTTTATGTCTATTCATATTCTTTGTGTGATTGCATGTGCATAATGTGATCCACTGTATTGTGTTGCTTGGCATACCTTTATGTTTGTGAGCCTAATTTGGATGACCCTTGTCCCTCCATTGGTGCAAGGATACAAAGGAAGCAAATCTATCATGACATTCTTCTATTTGTATCTACATTCTTCTATCTGTCGTAACCATTGTCTTTTCACTTGTCTTGTGTTTTCCTTTTGATAATTTGGATGACCCTTGTCCCTCCATTGGTGCAAGGATACAAAGGAAGCAAATCTATCATGACATTCTTCTATTTGTATCTACATTCTTCTATCTGTCGTAACCATTGTCTTTTCACTTGTCTTGTGTTTTCCTTTTGGAGACAATGCAAAGCGTTGAGATATTTAGGTCTCTTCCATGTTGGCCCAAAAGGCTTCTCCTTTTTTTTTGCTCTCTATGTGTCATTCCTACTTTGTGTTCATTGTTCTATGAGGTATTCGAGGAATGATGACAGTTCCAAGCTCTATCATATCACTGTAGCAAAGACATACGTTGGCCCCAAATCCATAGATCCCATATGTGTTATCTTAGGATTGTATATGGGGGGTAACCTCCTTTCCATGACAAAACTTTATTTGGAAACATATGTTTGGCATAGGGATTTCTAAATAAGCTCTCATATATTGGCATTTATCATCTTCTACTTTAAAGTAATTGCTCACATCATGGTGTTTAGCAGTTTCTTTAAAGTGGGGGGCATTATATGCCTCCTGCTCATTGCTTGCATAATGGCATGACTTTATTCAAAGTATGGTCTTCTCAATTCATGTGATGTTCCTTCTTGGTGGTGACATTGGGTTTGATGTCCTTCAAGAGTGTGACCTTTCTTGGCATATGACATTCCTATTGGTGGTAGTGTTATGGATTACATTCCCTAAGGTGCGAATCTTTTATCACTCAGCTAGTCCTTTCTTGGTGGTGATATCAAGTGTGATGTTCCCTAAGGCGAGACCTTCCATGAACTAAGCAAAACCCCTTTGACTATCCTAAAACTAATTCCTAGCCACCAAGCATAACACAACTTGTTTGCCAATGGTGCCTTGTCATAAGTGCTTAGCTTAATGTAGCTTGCTAGCCTTATGAAGCCTATGACCATCTTGTTTGGAAAATTATCAAAGTTATCAAGGAGTATAACTTTTGGTATGGTTGACGTATGGGAGCTTGTAGACCTTGCATGACTTGCCCATTTGCCACCCTTTTGTGAGTTCACACCTTGTAGACCTTGTGTGTATTTCTCACCCTAACTCCTTGGGGCTCACCTAGTGTATATCGAACTACACTAGCCCTCGTGAGCATATTTATGGACAAACAATCAAGGCTTGATCCATCCCTTCTCTATCCCTCTTCTCTTTGCATTAATTTTGACATTGTATAATTGTGTATCTTGTGTCGTTGCATGCATGTGTCTCTTTTTGGCTTTGTTGGTTTGTCATGGAATCTTTGATCTTGTGGGCTTGGCCACCTCCTTGATCTTTGTCATCCTATCTCTCTAACAGTTGTACAATTGGACCTCTCTTGAATTATTTGTCTACTTTAGTGTGAGTTTGAGTGTGGGCTCATACTCTCACTAAAGTGGGGGCTAAATGTAGTGTAGAAAATTATACACCTTTATAATTTCACACTATGTTTGCATCCCCTTAATTAATTAAACTTAATTAAGCCTCTAGTTGATCAAATTATGTATTCCAAAGCCTTATTATTCCCATTTTCTAAAAGGGAAACCTATATTAAACAATTGCTAACATTAATTTAAACACCTTAGAAATCGTGTGTCTTGGATTTAGGTCCTAAGACCCATTCGCCCAAGGGTGAATTGGTCCCCTTTAAGTGCCAAGACCCAATTTTTAATATGTTTTTGGTGGCCTTTTAATGATTCAAATTCAAGTTTTAAATATCGGCTCATGGAATCTAATTTTTGAGAAATTAGATAAACACCTATAAATACATAGTTATTTTATCAATTCAAAACATCTAGCATTGAGGAAACTTTCACAAGAGCATATATTATTGTCAAAAGCATTGAAGATAAAATTTATCAATCATCTACAGCAACAATCAAGATCATATCATCATGTTGAATTTCATGTTTGTCCATGTCATGTTTTGGAGCTAACATTGTGATGTAAGTTTCAAACATTCAAGCAAGCATTCAAGCGTCAAATCAAGCAAGCAATCAAGCTAATTCATGCAAGATCCAGACCTTAGAGAGATGTGTTAGACTTCAATCCTTTAAGGGAAACCATTAAGGGTTTGGTGAGTTGTGACATAGCTTTGTTTATTCATCAATTCCTTCCATTTATCATCATTTCATCATCAAGGTTTAATTACCAACATGGGATTTGACTAAGGAAAATCCTCATTCACCCAGAAACAAACATTTTTTCTTCTCTCTTTGTATGTGCAGATTTACAAGTGAAGAATGACTGAAGATTGATCAAAGGAGAAATTTTGCAAAGTTGTCAACATTGTTGTCAAGCTATGAAAACTCACCTACAAATTTTATTTCCAACTTTTCAATAGTCAAATCTAGAAAAATGAGAAGCTTACATCCGAGATTTGAGGACTGCAAAATCAAATTTTAGAACCCTGCACTAGGACTCATTCACCCTAAGGTGAACTAGTCTTGATATAGAGCTCAAAACTTGCTTTTTAGGGCTAGGTGCACACCATTCTACCCTTCTCAGATATGCCTGCAAATTACTATTTTTTTCTATTATCATAATATTTTGCATTTCAAGTGTTATGTCATGCAATTTAGTTAATTAATGCATTTGAAATTATCTCTCAAAAGTGCCAATCACTCATCTCTATCATAAGAAAATAACAGACCTTCCTAATAGGGTTGACTCACCTCAAAGTTGAAAGTCAATCCTATCCATGGGAGATCTATTTTTCTAATGAAATTAGGGAAAGTGTGTGTGTTCAAATCTTTGGGTCATTCCATCATTGAAAGCCTCACACCTACACATACTTATATTTTTCATCATTTCATTTACAATAAGAATCAAGGTTAGGGTTACAATTATGGTTATAGATAGGGTTAGGATTAGATTTAGGGTTAGGGATAACGTTACAATTAGGGTTAGGATAATAATTTTAATTAAGGTTGGTGTTACAATTACAATAATTAAGATTTGGGTTAAAATTAAGATTAGGCCAGATCAGAACGTGGGTCACACCAGAGTTGAACTAGGGCAGCATTAGCGTTTTGCACTTAGGGTCGTGATCATAATTGAAATAGGAATAGGTCACAACTGGACTAGGGCCTGGATTACAAGCCAAAAACCTGCACCAGGGTTATAATTCAGGATTAGGCCAAGGATCATAAGTACAGGGTTGGCCAACATAAGCCGCAAAGATTAGAGCTAAGCTTCTAGAACTAGGGTCATGATTAGAGCTAGGGTTACGATCAGAACTAGGCCACAATTGCTGCCGTAATTAGGTCTGGCGGTTAGGCCAGGGTCAGGGGTTAGAATTAGGGCAACAAACAGAATTTTAGGGCTAGGCTCTAGGGTGAGAACCTGTAAGCCAGGTTATACTACCAAATAGAGCTAACACCACATAACCAGGGCCAGGCCATTAGAATCAGGCTGACTCTTAGGTCATGCGCAAAACAAAATCAACATGCAGAAAGACCTAGTCCTCAAACAGGGCCAGGAATCATGGCCAAGACTCAAGCCAGAACTAGGTCAGTGGCTATGGTCAAAAGCCAAAACCTACAAGCCATAACCTGGACTATAACCATGGCCAGGGCCAGGGTTAGGCCAGAATTCAAGCCACAAGTGAGGGCCTGTGCTAGGGCTAGGCCATTTAGGCCACAAGCCAGGGCCTATAGCCGAGTTGCCAAGGCCAGATTACACCATAGCCAGGGCTGTGAACTGGGCCAGAAACAAGGGCAGGGTTAGGGCCAGTGATTAGAACTAGGCCATGAACAATGTTAGAACAAGCTAGGGTTATAAATAGGATTATGACAAGGGTTAGGGTTAGGGATAGGGCTATAACTTGAATTAGGGTTTAGATTGAGGCTACAATATTTAAGATTAGGGCTAGAATTAGGATTAGGGTTAGGATTATATTTAAGGTTATGATTAGGGTTAGGCTTAGGCTTAGATTTAGGGTTAGGGTTAGAGTTAGGGTTTGGTTTATAATTATGGTTTCAATTAGAGTTAGAGTAAGGGTTATAATTAGGGTTAAAATTAGGTCAAGAGTTAGGATTAGGGTTAGAGTTAGAATAAGTGTTAAGATTATAGTTGAGGTTTGGGTTAGGGTTAGAATTGAGGTTTGAGTACGTAATAATATGTAGATTTACTTTGGATAGTATAAGTCAAATTTTAATTATCTTAAAATAATTAGATTAGGGCTAGGGTTAGGATTTAGATTAAAATTAGAATTAGGCTTATGGTAAGGGTTATAATTATGGTATAGGGTTAGGGTTAGGGTCAAAATTAGAGTTAGAATCGGGGTCAAGTTTAGGGTTAGAATTAGGGTTATAGTTAGTGTTATAATAGGAAAAACATTAAAGTTACAATTAGGGTTAGGGTTAGGGCTAGAGTAATGGTTAGGGTAATTTATAGGGTTATAATTAAGGTTAGTGTTAGGGTTAGAATTATGATTACAATTAAATAAAGAATTAGGGTTAGGGTTAGGGACATAAATAGTGGCTTTTGAAAGAGTCAAACCTTGTGATTTGTGTATTGTCAATGTCCAACTCAATTTTAGGTATTTCAATTATTTTATCCATTTGTATTAGCATAATTAGAATTGTATGTACATAGTATAATAATATAGATAATATTTTGTATATTAGTATTATAGGTTATATTACTATATACATTAAAAAAATATTACTATAGATACAATACTTATATAACTTATATATTATTAAAATATATTAATTAGTTTATGTTCAAGTAATATTATTCTTATATATAATCTTATATAAATATATACAATCTACTAAAAACATATAAAATTACATATATAATTCATATTATTAAATAATAGAATATTGTACTATACTATTGTTATAACTTATATATATATATATGACACATATATAAGTAATATTACTTTCATATATATTTAGAATTGTATGTACATAGTATAATAATATAGATAATATTTTGTATATTAGTATTATAGGTTATATTACTATATACATTAAAAAAATATTACTATAGATACAATACTTATATAACTTATATATTATTAAAATATATTAATTAGTTTATGTTCAAGTAATATTATTCTTATATATAATCTTATATAAATATATACAATCTACTAAAAACATATAAAATTACATATATAATTCATATTATTAAATAATAGTATATTGTACTATACTATTGTTATAACTTATATATATATATATATATATATATATATATATATATATGACACATATATAAGTAATATTACTTTCATATATATTTAATATGTATATTTAATTTTGGAGGGCATAAGTCAAATTTTAATTATCTTGAAATAATAGAAGTTTACTTACATAAATATAAGTTAGACAAGTAGTGTTAGAATTAGGCTTATGATTAGGTTTATAATTAGTATATTGGGTTAGGGGTAGGGTTAGGTTTAGAATTGGTGTTAGGGTTAGGATTAAATTAGGCCTAGAATCAAGGTTATAATTAGGGAAAGAGTTAAGGTTACAATTAGGGTTAGGGTTAGGGTTAGGGTTAGTATTAGGGTTAGAGTTATATTTAGAGTGATTTTTAAGGTTAGAATTAGGTCAGGGTTGGAGTTACAATTAGAATTAGAATTAGGATTAATGGTAGGATTAGAATCAAGGTTAAATTTAGTGACTTTTAAAAGATTCAAATCTTGTGATTCATGTACTATAAATGCCCAAATAAACCTTAATAGTATTTGAATTGTGTGACCCCTTTATATTAGTGTAATCAAAATTGTATGTATAGTGTAGTAATATGGATTGTTTTTATATATTACTATTACAAGTTATATTGCTATATATGTAAATTACTTATATAATTTATATACTATAGAAGTATATTAACTATTTATTTATAAGTAATATTATTCTTAGGTCTAATGATGAATGGTCTGGATTTATTATAAAATTTTAATATTTTACAAGGCAATTTAATCAAAAAAATCTCTTTGAAGGCACTTCCATAAACCCCACTAAGGGGGGATCCAAAATTTGTTGTTGCCCCCTAGACCCCTTGGCAACACAAGTGGGGTGAAAGCCCCCCCACACCCCCTTCGAGAACTATGATCCAAACACAACTGGTAATTATGCACCATTACCAATATTTGACACATAAACTATCCTTAATCTCATAACCCATTTTAAAATCAACATTTTAGACTACAAACATACTAGTTCCATTTCAACCCCCATTACACAAAGTTAAATACATAATAGAACTTCTTTGGGTGCTAATATAATATAAGAGCACATAGGAAAATAACAAAACACTCAATAACAATAATAGGCACAAATACACAACAATAGAATATAATCCATCACTATAATTACACAACTACACATGCACAAACCTATATCAATCACTAAATAATTCTTGTATTTCCTATGATAAATCGTGTCATCCAATGTTTCAAATATTTTATGGTAGTTGATCTTCATAATGGAAGTTATATTAATGGATTTCCTTAGGACAAGCCCTCAAAAGTGCCTAAGACACCACCATTTCAAAAATTTCACAAGTTGAAGGTAATTTGCAAATTTACAAATGACAAACTTGTAATCATAAATGACACCATTGAAAGGGAATGACACAAATACAAATATGTAAACACTAGCTTGTTGGGAGGGACATAATAATATGTGTTTGTGTCTTGTACTAACACTAGTAATTAGAGAAGATAAAAAAGAGATGTAGATTATTGATACTCACATTTGATCCTTTGAAGTAGAACCAAAATATAACAATGTTTTCCTTAAAAAACAACCAAACTTTCTAAATCCCATTTCTTCAAATTTATGTTTTATAAATAATCTCTTCTCCCTCTTTAATTTATAATTCAAAAGCATACTTAAATTTTACTATGCTTTGCATTATGTTTAAGATTCTAGCTTAAATAACTCAAATGATAAAAGAATAAACTAAAATTATTTTTCACCTAAAAATACTTCAATTAATATTTTAACTAATTATTGCAATATATTCATTAAATGTGCTCTTCTAAATATATTTGAGTATAAAATAGTAAAAGAATGAATGGATGAGCATTTTATAGTTATAAAGATATGACTTCATGGGTCCCAAAGTGTGTAGTGGTTAAAGTGATACTTCATGTGTCCTACACTACACACCCTGGTTAAAGTGATACTTCATGTGTCCTACACTACACACCTTGGTTAAAGTGACTATATGGTATGGGTCCTATATTGTATAATGGTTAAAGTAGCACCTTCATGGGTCCTACACTTTGTAACAATCAAAGTGAGTTCATCATAGGTTCTACACTACACACATCGATCATGGCTTACATCCTTTTTATTAATTAGTTTGCATAATAACAAGGCCTAGTCGATGAGACTACGAACATCAACCTTATCTTCAAAATATCACATCACATCATCCAATAAGGACCAACATAATTAACAAAAAAAATCCACCATGAGACTTGAATATGAGACCACTTTCATATCAACTACCAACCTAATCATTGCCTAGTGTGCCCATGCACACTCATGGATTTATCCTCCATAGGGTCCAAATTAGTAACAAATCCATGGATGTCATATACAACAAGATCTATATTTTTCAACCTCTTTTCTATGGTTTCATGGTGGTAAACTTGGTCATGTTTCCATATCTTCCTTCTAAGTTTTATAGGATATATTATTCCCTAAGTTTGTGTTAATTGTTTATGGTGACACTTTTTTAGTAAATGTGGCAACGAAAAAAGTATCCCTTTTGCTTTTCCTTGCTTGTTTGGGCCCTCGTAAAATTGAGCTTAATGTTGCCTTGATTTAGTGTTGTAATGTGCTTGACACATTCACATTAGGTCTTGGGCCCTTGTGAAATAATGAACTGAAATGGTACTTTGCTAAAGTGTTGTGAAGTGTTGTAACACACTTTTCTAAGGTTTTATTAATTAACTGAACCTAATAAACCTCTTTTTAAACTTAATCATGCCTTATTTAAAGTTTTTTAAAGTGTTGTAACACACTTTCACACTTTTCTAAGGTTGTCATTAATAATTGGGCTTCTTTATGCTTTAATTGGCCTTATTTGCATCCAAAAGCCTCATTTAATGCATCTTTTTGAGGATGATCCTGACACAAATCGATATCCAATCATAATTTAGGTATTTTTAGGTTGTGTGGCCCAAATTTGGTGGTTTGGGACTTATACGCCACCTTGGGCATATGAGTCCCACCTAAGGTTTTGGGTCCTGATCTAGATTTTACACCTTTCTACGCATTTTTGAAAATGGTCCCATAAATTATGCCTAATAGGACTCATACACCACCTTGGGCGTATGAGTCTTGTGTGGCCCAAAATTAAAATTAATTCAAATTCTTAGCGGGATTTTATCCTCCTAGATCTGATGTTGGCTTGTAGTGATGTAATTTCAGGAATTATTGCACAATTAAGTATAAATAGAAGTCTCTTTCACTTATTTTCACCGAAGGATTTTGTGGGAGCATTCATAATAGAAAATTTGAGTTCACAAGAGCATTCAAGAGTCCTCAAGAGCAGCTTATCAAGCATTTTAGAGCATTATTCAAGCATCAAGCATCATGTCAGTCCTTATGCATCATGTTTTTTTTTGAGCTAACAATTGTGATGTAGGGTTCCATGATTCAAGCTAGCATTTCATTCAAGATCTATCCTATTCAAGCAAGAGTCAAGGTATACATCCATTGGATCCATTCCATACATGTTTACAACCTCTTATTACTAGGGTTTGGTGAGTTGTAACAACATATTTTATTCATTCATCATTCTCCATTCCTATTTCATTTCATTACAAGGTTTGACCAAGGAAAACCCCTTTCCACTAACAAACAACATTTTTCCCTCTCTTTAGTGTGTGATTTACAGGTTTAGATTGAAGACACATTGAAGAGAAAGTTTGGAGAAAGTTGTCAAAGTTGTCACCTTGCATTGGAGATACTTGGAGAACTTCTACAGACTACAAATCAGGGTTTCCGATCCAAAAATCAATTGGGAAGCACAAAGCAGACCTTGAAGAACAGATTTAGACTTTGAATTTTTGGAAAACCCTAATTGGACTGATACGCTAGTTCTGGCGTATGAGTCCCAGTTTAGGTCAATTTTTAGGTTTTTGTAGTTTCAGATACCCATTTGCTAGATTCCTGTTTCTATACAGAAACCCAGATCTGGGACTGATTCGCCCAGCTTGGCATATGAGTCCCAGTCAACATTAAAGTCACTATTTCTAGCATTTCAAAGCTCCATCCAATCTTCTTCAGATTTCTAAGTGCATACATTTCATCTTACAACTTTTTGTTTTATTTTACATGCATTTCTAGGTCATTTAGTGAAAGATTGCATCATATTAAAGGATTAAGCATTACATCTTGCATTGCATTTGTCTTTCCAAGTCCTAACTTGGTGGTGAACCCCTCATTAGTTTACAATCAACCCCTAGGACAACCCTATTGCAAGATCTCTTTCTCTTTTGCATTGAGATCTCTAGGCTTATCCCTCACTGAAATAATCAGAAAGTGGGTTTTGCTCTATGTTCTAAACCATACGAAAGCATATCACCCCATTTTTCATTGTTTTAGTATTGATGGTGATTTTATTGTATACGTTGATTTTTTTTTGTCTTTTTTAGATATGAAAACAATGATCAAGAAAATACAAATAAAATATCACCATACAATTTTTGTGTAGACTTTTTGAATTAGGCATAATATTTACTTTTTTTACTTTAACATATGATTCACTTAAGCTTACATTCATTCTAAAACAGGGACAAAAGGTAGAGATGAAAAGTGCCTACTTAACACTTTTCTCTCATTTCTGGTACCTACTATTAGCCCATTTTATTTAATAAATACTATAACAACCTTTAATAAATACTACAACAACCATTTATGACCATTTGACACATAAATTATCCTTGATCCTGTAATCTATTTTACAATCAACATTTTAAACCCTAAACATACTAAATCTATTCTACTTCCCATTGCACAAAATGAAATTCCTAATATGACTACCTTGGACACTATTGTGAGCATAATTTTGTCCCCTAGATAGGAACATGCATGGTCTCATCCCTAATGTTCAAAAGCCATTTTTATAATTTTGAGGGCTACATGTTTCATTCTAGTTTATATCCCTATCCTTTTTGCACCCAAACAATAAAGAAATTGATTAATTAATTATAAAAGACACGAGTTATTACATAATGTATAGGCATAATATAATACAAGAGCACAAAGAAAAATAAAAAAATGCATGACAACAATAGACACACATACATATCATAATAGAATATAAGCCATTATTACACTTCCACAACTTCAATTGTGCATACTTGCATCAATCACTAAACACTATGCATATTTACCAAGGATAATCATTATCCAATGTTTTAAATGTTTTGTGGTGATTGACCATAATCATAAAAGTTATATTACTCATTTATCTTAGGACAAGCCCCCAAAGGTGCCTATGACACCACCATTTCTTATATATCATAGGTTTAATACAAGTTGTATATGATGAACTTGTCACACTCTATTTTTAAATACTTTAATGGCATGGTTGTTTTGATATTTATTTTGATGTTTAGGTTATATATATTTAAAATATGAGTATCAATAGTTCTATTGTATTGACCATTCTAACGTAAATTTATTATTCATTGTAAGATTATCTACATACATTAGTTTTGATAATATGAAAATTCAAAATAATTTTATTTGATCATTAATGTAATTTTTGATATAATTAAATTATTATATGATTACAACTAATGAACTAATTGTTTTGCGATGATGAAATGAATACAAGTATTCCCCCTCCTAGAAGAGGAGGGAGGGCATCATCAAAGAGAGTCGTAGATCAAGACTGTGAGTAATCATACCATTCTATCCAAAATTAGTTATCAACACACATGTACATAAGGTATCATCATTGTTAAAAGTATTAGTTCCATGTGACAATTTTTCCTTGTTAGTTTCTTCATAACTAGCTTAACCAATACTTGTGGATAAAGGTCAAGTTTTATTTACATCCTAGTTATAGAATTAGATATTTGATCATGTTCTTTCAAGACTATTAGTTGGGTAGGTGAAAGGTTA
>VDFB02299344.1:0-23143 GCA_007258455.2 Sequoia sempervirens
CATTTATTAAATTCAAAGTAAAACATAATTTATGTTGGTGGAAAGTTGAAAATCTCCTTTAAAAACCATTTTCATTTCATCAATTTTGGGTTAAAAAAAGGTCGTTAGCCACATACCCTACAAATACCCATCATATCACCACTTTTTGGCCCATCATGATCCTGCACATACCTGAATAGAAATTCATTAAGGAAGCATGTGATTGATTCGAGAATGTTATTTTTTATCTTGAAAAATAATTTTATTGGTCTACTCTTATTCCTTTCCACTGCAAAATTTTTGAGTTGCTAACCTAATTTAAATTTATGAATTGGGTTGTTTGTGGTCGACCTTGGTAAATGCTTCTAAGATTGACAATGGTATAAAAGCAAGTCAAATTTTAAAGATTTTTATGATGGTGTGATGCAAAGTGATGAAAGTAAGCCACAAATCATAAGAGCAGAAGTGTGTGAGTGTGAGTGGGTTATGACAGTTGATTTTATTGTGTAGATGCATGAAGGCAATGAGCTAAAGCTTTTTGCAATTCTTTCTCAAAGCTGTGAAGGTGTGTTAAATGTTGTGGCAGATCTTTTGTTCTCTTTTGTGGGTATGTGTAGGATCATCATGTAAATAGCAGGCCCTTAAGTGGCTAATTTTTTTTTTAAACTCAGAGTTAGGAAAATTGACATAAAAAATTGAATAAGTTATGTATATTATTTCAAAAATATGTAAGAATGTAATCTGTAGCAAATTGAATGTAGTTTCTAAACTACTAGGTTTATTTTTTTTAAATAATCTATTTGGTGAAAAATTTGAAATTAAATGTAGTAGTAATTTAAATTTCGTGTGGAACAAATAAGTTGTTGTCCTGGTTCCATTCAATCTCTAACCACAATAAAATTTTAAAAAAAATTTATAATATTTTAGATATAAGTAGAGGACTCATGTACCAATGTGATGCATATTTTTTTGTAATATTTTTCCAAGTAAATAATTAATTATGAATTTTTTATTACAACTTTTAAAAAGTATAAAAACTCGTATGTTTGACCACCTTAACTTCATCAAAACTACATAAAATTCATTTTTTTCTTTTTCCATCTTATAGTATGCAAGGAATAGAATGTAATATATGTTTTGGATTCAGAAAATTTGATACCATTTGAAAGCTATAGATGTTTTCCAATCAGCCTATCAATTAGGACTTTAGTCATAATTCAAATAGAAAATGAATAATAATTATTTATTAAATTCAAAATAAAGCATAATTTATATTGGAGGAAAGCTGAGAATCTCCTTTAAAATACCTTTTTGTTTCATCAATTTTGGGTTAAAAAAAGTCATCAGCCACATAACCTAAACATACCCATCATAACTCCACTTTTTGGCCCATCATGATCCTGCACATACCCTTGTATCTATAGGTAGTGAGCCTCCTTGTTGGATAGTGAGTCTTTTGTAGGAAGTGAGCCTTTGTATTTGGACAATGAGTCCTCTTTTGGGCAATGAGCCCTTAGCAGTGAACCTTTGTATTCAATTTTATAATATTTATATTGTGAGTTAACCCTCACCATGGTTTTTCCCTTATTAGGTTTGTGTGTGCCAACATGTCAATTGTTTGGGATCATATTGGAAGATGTAATAAGGTTGTTTTGGTCCTCTCTATCTCTTGGATAGGATTGCACTATGTTTTTATGGTTGACTTGTTGAGATTATTGTTTGTCTTCTTCTTGGATGACCAAATTTATCTTTTGTGATCTTGTTGTGCATATAAATCAAGGATCAAATCAATTGCAAAGTGTGTTAGAATATAGTGTATTTGAAGATCACACAAAAGTAGTGTGAAAGTTTTTGGAAAATAGTTCAAATGTTCTTTAATGCCTTAGTTAGCAGAGTGTATTGTTAACATATGTTGTAATTTTCTATAAACTTCTTGTATCCTATTTTGAGATAGTGTGTCTGCTTCAGGTCCTTGTATCTTGTGTTAAGGTTGTGCCTTAGTTTCCAAGTCTTTTGTGAGCCTTGTTGTAACTTTTATAAGTAGTGAGCTTCATATATTGTGAGTTAACTCTCACCATGGTTTTCCCTCATTGGGTTCTCCAAGTAAATCTAGTGTTATCTCATGGATATGTGTTCCTTATTTATGTTTTCATTACTACTAATTTGGTTAAGCATTGAATTGTTGTATCTTTCATTGTTGAGGGTTGCTAACCATGTTTAGGAACTAAAGTGCTATATATTTCCTTACTACTGATATGTTGATAATTTTTAATCTTATAAAAAAAATTGACTTTGTTGAAGGGTTTATATTTTCAAAGTATTAATTTAAGCCCCTCTGAGTCTTTGAGTGTCCCCAACAACATTATCATGCTAAAGTTACTCAATATGTATCATCTTGGGAAGAAAAAAAAAATCTTTGTGTAATGAAAAAAATTGTACTCCCTTCTTGGAGATAGTGTAATTTGTCATTTAATCTAGACCTATTTTAGTACCCTTGCATTAAATACCTTTTAATTCATCATTAATAAGCCCCTAAGAGGCATTATTTCTGATCTTGAGGCTTATTTCAACTAAAACCCTGAAAAAATACACAAAAGCATAAAAAATTCTAACAACCCACCCCAAAAATCTAGGGTTGGACTCATACGCGACTCCTGGCATATGATTACCCCTAGGTGAGATCCATACACCATGAGTGGCATATGAGTCCCACTTGGGCCCTTTGTAGGGTTTAAGTGGGAAATTCAAGTTTTTAATTCTAATTTTTGGGTGATGTCAACTTTTGAGATCTAAATAATGGTAAATTAGTTGTGTTTCCTATATAAAGAAAATTTTAAAGTAATTTTTCATCTAATTAATAATCTAGAAGATAAATTTCAATATCCAATAATTCAAGAGCATTTTGGAGCAAGTAACCGACAAATTTGAAGCCTTGGAGTAGCATTATTATGTTTTTGCAAGTCTTCAAGCTCACTTTCATTCAAAATCTAGCATTGTCAAGAGTTAAATATGGTTGCCTATGGTGAATCGTTATGGATTATAAGTGAGGGAGATGCAACTAGCCATCAACCCAAGCCTAATGACTTGTTTTCTATATGATTCCATCCTCCTGTATCATTATACATTCAGCCTAAGTTACATACATTATTAGGGCTCATTTGAGTGATTAAGGATATCTCAAAGTGAGTCGCTCATGTCCATGCTCTCATTCTAACATAATAGAATAGGGTTTCATTAAATTTTAGATTTCCTAATCTTAGACACACTAAAGGTTAGGTTTTACATTCATATTTGCATTTAAGATTCATTATTTCTCTCAAGGTTTAATTACTAAACTAGGGGTTTGACCAAGGAAAACACCACATAAAATCAACTCTATATTCTATTTTGTAGGCCTTTTCATAGGTTTGGATCCGAAAATTAGTTTGGAAGGGAAGATTAGAGATTGGAGCATAGATCTGAACTTTGAATTCTCAAAAAAGCGGAATGGGACTGATACACCAGAAGTGGCGTATGAGTCCCACTATAGGAATTTTTTTTTGCATTTTTGCAGATCCTAAATCTACACTATTAGAAACTTGTTCTAGACCAAAAATCTTAGTCTGGGACTGATAAACCTAGACTAGCGTATGAGTCCTAGTGTGCCCTAAATCCAATATTTTTTAGTGTTTTAGAGCTCATTCTAGTCTTCTTCAGGTTTCCAGGTGCACACCTTTCATCTCTTATCTTTATGTTTTGTTTTACATGATTTTTTAGGTAATTTAGTGAAATCTTGCATTGCATTAGGTTTAAGAAATAGGTCTTACATTCCAATAGTCTTTCGAGGCCCTAGCTTGGTAGTGAATCCCTCTTTAGTTTATAATCAGACCTTAGGACAACCCTATTGCAAGATCTATTTCTCATTTGCATACTTTAGATTGAGATCTCTAGGGTTTTCCTTGAATGAATGTATGAGAATGTGTTGTTTTATGTCCTAAACCATAAATAAATAATTTTCCTTCATCTCATTTTGATGAACCTTCATTTAGAACACATCATTTCCAATTTGGAGTGCATCATAGTCCTAGATCTTACTTGCATTAACTTTGCATTAGGATTTGCACTAGTTAATTTGCATCTGGGGTTTCTAAATCTTACATTAGTGTAAGTGCATATAGGTTGCATTTTTGCATCTTGCATCACTAAATATCATTTGAAATCTACATTTGTATTTAGTTTACAAATCATACAAACTAAAAAGCATAGGAAACACAACATTTTTTGAAATTTGTGAAAAAAACCCTCACTGGGAATCATACGCCCCTCTGGGAATTTTAGTCCTAGTGCAAATTTTAAACTGCATTTTCTAGAATTCAAAACCCTATTTTTGAGCTTTTGTTTGTTTTTTATAGCTTTTTGTTTCAATTAGCAGAGTTTTCGTTACATTCATTTGAGTAAATTTAGATGAATTTAGATTCATTGTAATTGTGGATAGAATTAGATTATTGTTACCAAGATTAGTTCATATTGCAATTATATTAGATTACATTTGGCATTCATTAGAAAATAGAACCAAAAATACGTATACATTGATGAACCACTTGGAGAAAGCATAGTCATTTGAATATGTCAAATCTCTTTTTCCAAGTTAACCTAAACCTCAAGCATTTTAATAGTGATAACATTGATATGTTAGATGAAGCCCTTGAGGATTTCATCTCACAAATTTTATCCACTAAGGCTTGTTATGAAAAATGGAAACCATGAGACATTAATGTGATTCAACCTCAACTTATTCTTTACTTGCCCTTGAACAAATCTAAAACTCAAAAAAAAAACCATTTTCACTCTTGAACCACCTGAGAACAATGTTTCACAGCAATCAAATCATAATAAAATTGCTCATACATATAACACAAGAAATAATCCACAACCAAGACAAACAACCTCAACATCCTTACCTTTTCCTAACTTCGTCTTGCCTAGTGCCCCTCATTTTCCTTTGAATAGTAGAAAGGAGTATGAGCTTGCTGAATAACTTAAGAATACTCCCACAAAAATATCCCTATGGTAATTTATTCAAAACTCACCTAATTATCACACTATGCTTCAAACAACCTTATAACAAGTTGTGATTCCCTATAATACAAATGCAAGTAATGTGGCAACTATAATTCAAGGGATGAATGTGGTTAATATAGAAATTACTTTTCACCAACATGACCTATCTCACTTGGAGATAAGAAAGAAACATGATGCCTTCATGATAATAGAAAGATTCAATAGAATGAGAATAAAAATAACCCTTGTTCAAAATGGTTTTTCCCTTAATGTGTGTAGTGGGAATCTTCTAAATAGACTTGGCATGGATAAATAAAAAATTGAACTTGATTCCTCATCGATTTAAGGATTTGACAATGTAGAAAGCAACGACTTGGCGTGATTAATTTACCTATTACAGTTGGACATTTTCATGGCCTTTTACGTATTTCTCTCATGATGCTTGGTCTATTTGTCTTTGATTTAATGTTGTGATGTAACTTAAGCATTCACATTAGGTCGTAAATATTCAAATTATGGCATCTTGTGAAAGTGTTGTGAAGTGTTGTAACACATTTCTACACTTTTCTAGAATATTTTCATTACAATTCACCTAAAAATCACCTTTTAATCACTTATCAAGTACTATTTTGAAGCGATGTAAAGTATTGTAACAAGATTTCATGTTTTTCTAGGCTTAATTTCACTATTTACACCTTTCTTATGCTTTATTTGACCCATTTATGCACTCATAAGACTTAATTAAGTGTATTTTTGAATGTAAACCCAACAAAAAAAATTAAATGTCACTTAATTTATGACACTCACTTTCAAGTCCAAGGTGGGACCCATTCGCCATGGGTGGCAAATGATTCCCTCTTGGCTGCAAATTAAAAATATTTCAATTTTTCTTTTGGGATTTTTATTCAAAATTACCTTATGTCGGCCTGTGATGAGGTATCATTGGGTTACTAAGGTGAAAGTGTGCATAAATAAGGTTTTTTATCCTCATTTTACATCTTCTACAATAATTCTATCTCCTCATTCACTTGCGTTCACTAAACATCTATTCACATTTGAGCACGTTGCATCATTCAATCAAGCATCTTGGGGCATCCATTGACATAACTTCAAATTTATTCAACAAGGTTGTGGTGATTTTAGGACATTTGCATGTTATTTATTCATCTTTCCTTGTTCATTTCATTTCATTTCTTCATTAAGGGTTTGATTACCAGAGTGGGATTTGACCAAGGAAAATCCCTATAACCTAGCCCTTAACCATTTTTCCCCTTTTGCATGTGTGTTTGTAGACTTGTGTATGCAGATTTGTCAAGAAATTAGGTGTTGAAATGTGGTCAACAAGTCAAAAAATTTTCAAGTCAAATCAACCCTATTTCAACCTTGGAAACAACCTATAGTTCATTTTTTGTATATTTGACTCTGTCAACTAGATAAGAAGACAAGTGCAGATCTAGAGCTATAGAATTGACCTCTGGTTTCAAAGAATTTTGGGAGAGGATTGATTCACCATTAGTGGTGAATGAGTCCCACCTTAAGGCTAGGAAAGTAAATTCTATTAGATTCCAGTTCATGATAGCCAAAAACTAGTTTTCAAAAAAAAATTGTTGAAAGTAGGATTGATTCACCATCAGTTGTGAATAAGTCCCACTAATGATTTTCACTTATTTATTGTAGCATTCAGGACACTCTAGATTCATCATTCACTACCTAGGTGCACTCTTTTTAGCCTTGTTTAATTCTATTATGCATTTATTCATGTTTTAGTTCATGCTTTCATATTAGATTGTGTTTTCAAACACTACACATTTCTTAGGTTTTGCATTCATAATCAGTCAATTACATTATTTAGTTGCATTTATATCATCTCATTTATCCTTAATCACATCACACATTCATTAGATTGAGTGAACCACTTCAATTTTGGGGTTATTCTATCTCTCTTTTTAGGTGGAAGATCCTAATAGAGTAAGAGAAACCTATAGAATTCCAACACGACAAAATTCTTGGTTCTATTAAATAGAAAATTTTCCCCTTGTCATTTTCATGGTCTTTAGGCCTTTCTTCATGATGCTTGGTCCATTTTTCTCTGATTTATTGATGTAATGTGGCTTGAACATGCACATTAGGTCCTTAAAATTCAAATAATGAAATCTTGTGAAGATGTTGTGAAGTGTTGTAAAAAAATTCTACACTTTTCTAGACTCTATTAATTACATTTCACCTAAAAATCACCTTTTCATCACTTATCAAGTCCCATTTTAAAGTGTTGTAAAGTCTTGTAACAAGATTTCACGCTTTTCTAGGCATAATTTCATTATTTACACACCTTTATTATGCTTTATTTTACCCCTTTATTCCCTTATAAGGATTAATTTAGTGTGTTTGTGAATGTAAACCTGAAAAACAACATTAAATGCTAGATAATTCCCGACACCCACTTTCAAGTCCAAGGTGGGACCCATTCACCACCCATGACAAATGAGTCCCTCTTGCCTCAAAATTCAAAATATTTTAAATTTTCTTTTTGGTTTTTATTTGAAGACACTTTATGCCAGCCTATGATGAGGTATCACTAGGTTACTAAGGCACAAGTGTCTATAAATATGTGTTTTTCTCCTCATTTTATAGCTCCTAACTCATTCAAGGAATCTTTTCATTCATTAAAGCATTTGAACACTTTGCATACTATAAGCAAGCATCAATCAAGCATTCAAGAGTAGCCATTGTTATATCTTCAGATTTTCTTCAATGAGGGTTTGGTAAGTTGATAGTATTTGCATGTTATTTTCTTATCATTATCTTCCATTCCATTTTTTCATTAAGGGTTTGATTACCAAAGTGGGGTTTGACCAAGGCAAACCCCTATTCTCTAACCCTTAACCATTTTTCCCCTCATGCATGTGTATTTGTAGACTTGTGTATGCAGATTTGACAAGCATTTAGGTGTTTAAAAGTGAACAAGAAGTCAACAAATTTTTTCAAGTGAACTACATCCTATTTCAATCTTGGAGAAGACATTTTTGTCTATTTTCTATAGATTTGACCTCATCAACCCAACAAGTAGGCAACCTCAGATTTGGTGCTACATAATTGGCCCCTAATTTATTAGTATTTTTGGAGTGTATTGATTCACCATTAGTGGTGAATGAGTCCCACCTTAATGCTAGAAATCTAGATTTTGTCAAATTTCGGATCCTAACACTCAAAAACCTATTCTCGATAGTTTTCATCAGAAACAAGACTGATTCGACATCAGTGGCGAATGAGTCACACTAGTGATTTTTAGTAATCTTAGACAACATTCAGAAGATTCCAGATTCGCCATTCTCTACCCAAGTGCACTCTGAATCAACCTTTTTCTATTATTTTTTTTACTTGTTCATTCTTAGTTCATCTTTGCACATCACATTGTGTTTTCCAACATTGCATAATTCTTAAGTTTTACATACAAAATGAGTCAAATAGATCATCCAATTACATTTAGATTGTCTCATTTAGCCTTAGTAATGTTATACACATCTTAATTTGAGTGATCCTAGCATAGACTCCTTTGTGTAGGGTTTATCTCTCTCCTTTTAGGTGAAACATCCTAAGAGTGCAAGAGTAGCCTATAAGCCCTACCCAAAAATCTATGATTCATTTTGGTGAACCTACATATTGAACACTTTACATTTCTAATTTCAATTGTGTCTTGCATCCTCAACTTCATTTGCATCAACATTCAAATGGGGTATTGTTTTGTTTTTGCATCCTAGGGTTTCTAAACTTGCATTAGTGAAAGACTCATTTAGATTTCATTTTTGCATAGCATATCATTGAAAAAACTGAAAATCTACATCTGCATCCTTTATTGGAATCTGAAATGCATTAAATTCACTTTAAATTTTTTGAAAAATACAAAAAAAAATTCATAGTTGGACTCATTCAGCACCCTAGGAGAATTAGTCCACCTGCACATTTTAGATTGCATTTTTAGGCATATTCTGGGCATTTCCTGCTTTTTTGTTCTCTGTTTTTATTTCTTTGTTTCAATTTGTAGAATTTATGTTAACATATGACTTGGCATAGAGGCAATCTGAGTTGGCTCTCATGTCTATTTTTTTCCTTTTTTGCATTTTATTTCCTTCGCTACTTTAAAGTAAATTCTCACATGGTGGTGTACAAAAATTCCTTTAAAGTGGGGGGCATACATTGGCATAATTTCATTTGCATTTCTGGTTCTTAGTGCAGCCTTGTCACTTCATACAATGTGTTTGTCACTTTGTGGATGACGTTGGATGTGATGTCTTTCATAAGTGTGATCTATCTTAGCATATTGCATTCATCTTAGTGGACTGATGCAACACATTGCATCCCCTAAGTTGTGAATATTTTATTCTTTGATCGGTCCTCTCTTGGAAAAATTAGACACAATGTTCCTTAAGTAACAGATCTTGCATGAACTTAACAAGACTTCTTTGAACATCTTTTACATTTTACATGTTATATTTTTCCATTTTACATTTTTTCCACCTTGTATAACACAACTTGCATGCATGTGGTACCTTGCTCTTTGTTCATGAGTTCTAAGAATAGAAATCTTTGCTTGTCTCATGAAGCATGAACCAACATTTTCCTTTGTGGAACCTTTTTAAATTTATCAGGAGCTATAACTTTGATATGGTTGAGTGGGAAGCCCATCCAACAACACGACTTTCCCCATAGCCACTTTTGTGTTTGTAAGTGCACACCAACTAGTGTATACATCTTACCTTTTTGGGCTTTCTCACCCGAAAGACCACAATAATTTAGACAAAGTGATTATGCATTCTTTGTTTTAGACAAACAGCTTAGATCTAATCCACAACTAGTTGGATAGATGATCAAAGCTTCATCCAATTCATTCACTTCTACACTTGTGTGTTCCTTTGTTCTTATTTTTAGTTTGTTGTGGGATGTTCATCCTGGGGACTTGGTCACCCCTCTTGATCATTGTCATTCGATGTTGCTAACATAAGTGCATTAAGACCTCTCTCTCAATTTGCATGGCTACTTTAGTGTGAGTTTGAAGCAAGTTCATCCTCTCACTAAAGTGGGGGCTAAATGTATCATAGAAAAATGGCCCCTTTTCATTTTCATGGTCTTTTAGGCCTCTCCTCATGATGCTTAGTCCATTTTTTATTTATTTATTGATATAATGTGGCTTGAACATGCACATTAGTTCCCTAAATTTCAAATAGTGACATCTTGTGAAGATATTGTGAAGTGTTGTGAACCATTGATTTTTACGTTCCTATGGACTTATCTTTCTATTCTAGGGTTTTTCACCTAAAATGAGAGAGATAGGACAAAAAAAGCTAAGGGTTCATTCAAATTATATTATGTATGATGTTTTCTTAGCTAAATGAAGTAAACTAGATGCAATTAAAAGGTTTAGAAAACTGAAATATGAATGCAAAATTAAGATTTAAACTATGTTTGAAAACATGTTGTGATATGCAAAAAATGAACTAAATGATGAAATAATGCATAACAGAAAGAAATAGGATGAAAAAAAGTGCACCTGGGAAAGATTTGATGAATCTAGAATTATATGAATGCTAACTAAAATTACTGAAATTTCATAGTGGGACTCATTCACCCAGGGTGGTGAATTAGTCCTCATGCTGGTGAAAAAGTGTCAAAAATTGGTTTATGACTATCACAATCTAGAATATGGAAAAATTTAGATTTTCAGTCCTAAGGTGTGAATCATTCACCACTAGTGGTGAAGAAGTCCTCATCAAAAATTCTGAAAAATCAAGAGACAACTTTGCAACACCAGATCTAAAAATATCTGATTATAGGGTTGTCGAAGTAAATTCTCTAGGAAATGGATAGAAAACTTTCCCCAACCATGAAATATGAATGAGCTGAATTGAAGCACCTAGTTGACTTGTTTACGAATCTTCAACACCAAAAAGCTTGTTAAATCTACACACAAAAGTTTGCAAAGAGACATACAATAGGGGAAAAATGTTTGAGGGTTAGCAAATAGGGGTTTTCCTTAGTCAAACCCCACTTTTGGTAGTTAGACCCTTAATGAAACAATCAAATGAAAGAGAATGATAAACTAATAACATGCAATAGCTATTAACTTACCAAACTCTTGATAATACAAATATGAAATAATGTCAATGGATAATCAAAAGTGCTTGATTAATGCTTGCATTGATGTTGTAAGATGCTTGAATGCATGAGATATGAGATTAAATGCTTCAATGAATGATGAGCTTGTAGGAGATGTAAAATAAGATGAAAATCACTTATTTATACAATCTTGTGCCTTAGTTACCTATTCATGCCTCATCACTATCCAACATCAAGTCATTTTGAATAAAAAACTAAAAGGAAATTTAAAAAAAATTGAATTTAGGGCCAAGGGGGACTCATTCGCCACCCATGGTGAATGGGTCCCACCTAGAACTTGAAAATGGGTGTCAGGAATTAAGTTGTATTTAATGTTGTTGGTCAGGCTTACATTCAAAAATACACTTAATTAAGGCTTATAAGGGCATAAAGGGACCAAATAAAGCATGAGAAAGGGATAAATAGTTAAATTATGCCTAGAAAAGCATGAAATCTTGTTACAAGACTTTACGACACTTCAAAATAGAACTGGATTAGTGATGAAAAGATGATTTTTAGGTGAATTGTAATGAATAGAGTCTAGAAGAATGTAAAAATGTATTACAACACTTCACAACACCTTCACAAAATGTAAGGATGTGAGGGCTTGTGAGTTCTCAACTCACCTTAGCCCTACATCTTGACCTTGGTGGCTCAATCTTGACCATCCATTTCCCTAGGGATTTCCATAATCTCTATAAATACCACCTCTTTTCTCTCATTTTTGGAGAGATCATGCATTGTAGCCAAACTCTTGCAAATTTTTCCTAGAATCCATACTTATCCATTATTCATGCTTGCACTCACTTGCATCCACCTTCATATCATCATCTAGTTTGCATCTCTTGCCATCCAAGGAGCATACACATCAAAGATCGAAGGGCCAACTAAAGGATCGATTTGAGACAAGGTATAAAGTTCCATTTGTTGTTTTTATCTTGTGTTGAATCCAACTAGGATAATCTTGAGGTGTAGGTTGTTTAGAGTTATTTTGCATTACTTTGTTTGCTACTTGTTTTATAACACATATATTCGACCTATCACACATACAATAACATTTTTGGGTGCAATTTTTTTTTCAAGTGCATAATTTTTCATGTACTTCACAATGGTCTGATCTGATTGATCCTATTTTGTAATAAAATTGTATTTCCTTTTTGTGTCCTATATTGGGCATTTGTAAAAACTAAAATCAAGACCACTTCACTTGTGTTGTGAGTGGCAATTATACTCACAAGGATATAAAGTTCCACCATCATATTTTTCTCGTGGGGTCATTGATTGAGTGAATTTGGGGGGACAGAGGTGGTTCTTGTGGTGCTTTGATTGATTACATTTTTTCTTTGTTGTGTGTTCTTAGAATGGGGAAACATAACATTGAACTCCTAACTCCATATAATTATGCATCATGGAAACTATCAGTATGGAATTATCTAAGGGGAAAAGGTTGCACAGGCTATGCAAAAAATATATTCCTGAACCTACTAATGCTTGTGCAAAATATGCGTGAGATCAATCATGAGAAAAATATTGGGTTACATTTGTTCACTAGTCTCTTTTGATTTACAATTTTATCTTGAATCATGCAAGACACCTAAGGAGGCTTGGGAGACTCTTCAAAACTTGTATAGTAAAACTGATAAGATTAGGGGTTATCAAATTCATAATGATTTGATGAATCTTTATCCAATTTTTTTTTATCACATCCAATACTATATCTCCAAGATTAAGCAACTAAGATCATAGTTAAATGATTGCAAGATTGATAAGGAGGATTTATAGTTGATTCTAAATGTGTTATCCAAGCTTGGTCCTGAGTATTTTGTGTTTGTTTCTAGCTTTCACACCAATAAGATTTCTATGGGAATTGCATATGTTGTGCCTACATTTGATGCATTTTTAGATCTTCTAATCCAAGAGGAAGGGAAGGTGATTCAAATGGGTCTCATCAAGGTTTCCAAGTCACAAGCATTGGTGGCTAGTGAGCATAAGGTATAGAAAGAATCAAGGCATCCTCATTAGAAACGAAAGAAGAAAAAGAACAAGCCACATAAAGAATTTGAATCCTCTTCCTCGAAAGGGGAATCATCTAAGAAGGATAATCCCACATGTGCATATTGTAAGAAATATAGGCATGATGAACATCAATGTTATTTAAAATAAATTGATGAGTTGAAGAATATTTTAGCAAAGAATAAAATTAAATTACCTTCAACTATGTCAAAGGATTTATCATCTTCTTCTAAACCAAAGTCAGAGAAACAAAAGGGGAAAGCACTTTCTTCCATTACAAATTCTGAGTCATGGATATGGATCCTTGATTCTGGAGCTTCACAACACATGGATTCATCACAAATTATGTTCTCTTCATTTGAAACTTGTTCATCACCAAACGTCCCGATGGATAACAACACATATATGTGTGTTTGTGGGAAAGGATCTATTCACATAGAGGATGGATCATTCAATGATTTACTTTGTGTTCCTTCATTGTCAACAAATATCCTTTCTATCTATCAGATCACACATGGTGGGGAAGGAAAGAGTGTTGAGTTCACACCAGATTCTGTGATTATTCTAGATTTGCATCGCAAAGATATTATTGTAGTTGGGGATGTTGATCATCAATCTCGAGTATACACCTTCTCACATTTTCATCTGATGTTCCTTTAGCTAATGTGCACACTTCAGAATCTAGTGTGGATACTTTTGAGGAGATTTAGTATGGTCAAGTGAATCTTGGTATTATTTCAACTAAGGTTCAAGAGGCATGTGCTGAGAATTCTCCTACATCACTTGTTGTTTCTGATGATATTGATATTGCTACATCCATGGCTTCTATTGATTCAGCACAACAGGACATTCATTGTCTTCCAAACACAGCTACTTGGAATGAGTACTTGATAGACATTACAGGTTAGTTTTGTGAGTCCTATCTTGCAGACTTGGAAGACACATTTGAGTGCATACATATTCTATTTGATGAAGTTATTTCATCTTCTTCAAATGTTGAGGGGAAACCTTTTGACCCTCTTGTTCTTTACCCACATGATCATTCTTCATAGTTTGACATGACTATGGTCACTATTGAGCACCATTTGGAGGAGGCACCTTTGTCTTCAAAGGAGATACCTTTGTCTTTAGAGGAGATACCTTTGTCTTCAGATTTTTTTCTACATCCATTTCCACTAGATTTTGGATTGTCGTCTTCTATAGTGTGGCCAAGAATACCTGATTTGATGGTGACAGCTTTTGGCATTGACATGGGGACACCTGAGTAGAGTTCAGAGACATCATACATTTTCACCATTATTCCTTCTTATTCCTTTCAGGAATGGAAGGAATCCTACATACATCCTTGGTTTTCTTTCTTCCTAAGGGGAGGAATATTGTTCGACGTTATTGGATCATCTTCAACTTCTTGTGTCAAGCATTCAACAACAATGCAGGAGATTCTACATTGGGGGACTATATGGTCTCTCTTCCTCTTCTCTCTTGGGAGAGATTTTTTCCTACATTTTTTCTCTTTCTCATCTTTGGAGAGGTGTCATCATTGTACATGGTACCTAACATGGCCTTGTAGTCAGGACCCATCTTTGCATTGTTTCATCCTTTCACCCACCTAAGCTATGCTTAAGGGGGGATGTTAGTGTAGGTTTTTTAATATTTATTTTCCCTAAACATTATTAAGCATACCTTAGATAATAGGAGACATAGTTTATGTGAGGACATGTGGTGTAATCCATCGATTACATTGTCACTCTCACCCACACTTGGGTGGTTGAGTCTCACTCCCTCTTTTGGCATTTTTAGCTACCTCACAAAACCTCTCTTATGTCTCCTTTTGAGTAGGTTATGCCACATATTTGGTATTTTCCAAGTAGGCATAAATCCCACCTAATTTAGTTATTTGAGAGTTATTACCCCTCTTGGAATTATGTGCCTATATTCTGATATATATTTAGCACTCACCTCTCCCTCCTGTCTAGCCTAGATGACCTCATATCAACTCGGCCAGTACAAGGGAGTGTTGATACATATTGCATCTTTTTGAGTGTAATAATATCATATTATGTTATTGCACCATATTCCAGCAATTCATCCTTGTGCTACTCTCATGTGGAAGGATTATCTTGGTTTTGTAGGTGATCTTGGGTGCTCGAGTTCATCATCAACTCTTACAGAAAATTGATGTTGTAGTTAACATGCCACCTCCCAGAAACATTTATCAATTACACAAATTAAAAGGAATAATTCAAGCTATCTGATGTTGTGTAGCATCCTTAGTGGATCAAACGTTACCATTTACACATCTCCTTAAGAAAGAAGTTCATTTTAATTGGAATGTAGATTGTAAATAGGCTTTTGAGATTTTTAAATATTACCTTGCTACTCCACCTATTTTACAACCTACTATGAAAAATAAACCATTCATCTTCTATACAACAACATCAGCCCATGCTCTAATAACATTGTTGGCTCAACAAAATGAAAATGGTAATGAGCATATTGTTTATTACATTAGCCGAACTTTGATTGATTATGAGACATGATACACAATGATAGAGAAACAATGTTTTCCTCTTGTATTCAATACTTGTAAGTTGTGGCATTACTTATTGAATGGTGAAATACATGTAATGATGAAATTTGATCCTTTAAAACATCTTTTTTCCTAAAACCAATTTATCAGGATGCTTAGCTAAATGGTTATGTTATTGATTGAGTTTGACCTTAATTTTGTTTCAAAAAAAGAAATTAAAGGGAAATCCTTGACGAATGAGTTAGCTGACACTCCTTCCCCCCTAGCATTACCTAATGTAGAAGAATTTCCTAATGAGAGTGTGTTGACTATTTAGGAACATGAAAATACATAAGAATTATAATTTGATGGATCTAAGTGCATAATAGGCTCTGGTGTAGGAGCTATAATACCTCCTCCTAGAGGAAAACCTATTCCCTTATCATATATATTAAATTTCCTATGCATGAATAATACTATAGACTATGAAGCGTTAATTGCTAGATTGTGCACTGCTTTAACTCTTGGAACTCGAGAAATTAAAATATTTGGTGATTCACAATTAGTCATTAAACATATAAATGAAACATATCAAGTGAAGCATGACAAACTATTAAAATAGAAGGATCTCAAAATTACTTTGTTAAAGAAGTTTGATTTCTTTACCATTGATAACATCCCACAGAAAGATAATTGGAATGTAGATGCAATGGCAAGTGTGGCTTCCCTAATATCTACTCAAGATCCTTCAAAATATTTCATTTTTTTTCATACAATGATGAAACCATCGATTGATTATAAAAACGATGAAATATTAGCAATCACCATAGAAAGCTCTAGTGAATGGTATGCATTGATGTTTGATTATTTAAAAAATGATACATTTCCTACTCACCAACAACTAAGAGTACTAGAGCCCACCTTCATAAACTTGCATCTAAGTATAAAATCCTTTCTAATATGTTGTATCAGAGGTCCTTTGATGGTCTCTCGCTTAGATTCCTTAAATAGTCTGAAATACCCATAGCACTTGAGGAATCCAATTCAGGTGCTTGTGAAGGATATTTTGGAGGAAGATCATTAGTTCAAAAGTTGGTTCATATAGGATACTATTGGAGGAATATGGAACAATATTTCTTTGCATATGTTAATAAATGTGACAAATGTCAAGAACATAATAGACTAATTCACGCTCCTAATTCCAAGCTCCATGCACAAGTTCCTATTTGGCCTTTCTCAATGTGGGGCCTAGATATCATTGGAAAATTTTTACTCCGTTCCTCCGCCAAACATACATTATAATTACTACACATAGATTATTTCAAGAAGTGCATGGAAGCAATTCCCCTTTGTTCAAAAATTGTCGATGTAATATGTCGTTTCATATTGGAACACATTATTGCCTACTTTAGACTTCTTTCCACTTTAGTTTTGGAAAATGGGACACAATTTAGGAATAAGGATGTGAATAATTTCTTAGAAACATTTAACATACAACATCACTTTCAACACCCTACTAGGGTATGTGCAGGATCATCATGGAAAAAACAAGCCCTTAAGTGGCAAAAAATTCAGAAAAAATCAGAGTTAGGTAACTTGACGTAAAATTTTGTATAAGTTATCTATATTATTTCAAAAATATGTAAGAATAGAATTTTTAGAAAATTGAATGTAGTTTCTAAATTACTAGGTTTATTTAAAAAGAAAAAATATATTTGCTGAAAATTTGAAATTTCAATGTAGTAGTACTTAAATTTCAGGAAAAAATAAGTAGGTGTTTGTCTGACCACCCTAACCAAAATAAAATGATGATACTTTTTTATAATAATTTAGATATAAGTAGAGGACTCATGTTAAGATGTGATACATATTTTTTTGTAATTTTTTTCCAAGTAAATAATTAATTGTGATTTTTTTATTATAACTTTTAAAAAATATAAAAAACTCCTATGTCTGACCACCAAGTAACTGTGTCAAAACTTCATGAAATTCAAATTTTTTTTTGATCCTATAGTATGTGAAGCATAGAATGTGACACATGTTTTGGATTCAAAAAAATTGATACCATTTGAAAGATATATATGTTTTTCAATTAGCCTATCAATCAAGACTTTAGTCGTAATTCAAATAGAAAATGAATAATAATTATTTATTAAATTCAAAGTAAAGCATAATTTATATAAGTGGAAAGTTGAGAATCTCCTTTAAAAACCCTTTTGGTTTCATCAATTTTGGGTAAAAAAAAGTCACCAGCCACATACCCTACACATACCCATCACATCGCCACTTTTTGGCCCATCATGATCCTGCACATACCCACTAACCACAATCTAATGGTGAAGCTAAATCACCTAATAGAACCCTCGAGAAAATCTTAAGGAAAATAGTAATCAAACACAATAAATAGTGGCACACATAGCTCACATATGCGTTATGGGCCTATTGTACAAACGTTAGGGCATCAATTGGGAATACCCCTTATAACAGGTTGTCTATGGAATTGAGGTGATAATTCCCTCGGAGTTGGAGATTCCTTCATTAAGAATTTCTCTTCAAGGAATTATTGGTGACAACATTTATAAAGAACAACATTTGCATCATCTTGAAATGCTCGATGAACAAAATATTAATGCCAGATTGAACACCTTCAAGCTTATTCTAAAAGAATTCAATGTAGTTACAATGATAATGTCATACATCATTTTTTTAATAAATGTGATTTGGTGTTATGTGAAAATTAGTGTAAAATTAATGCTATCCCAATGAAAAAAGGAAAATTCAGCCCTAACTGGTTAGGACCTTATATAATCGATGAAAATTATGGATCTTGATCATACACATTAATAGAAATCGATCGAATACCTCTTAAAGAACCTATAAATGTTGCACTTTTGCACTGGTATTATGTCTAATCTTCATGAATAGTGAAGATGATAAAGAAATGATGTTAGAGTTAGTAGAGGACATTCTATATGCTCTCGCATTGCTTCATTCTTGACAAACAATTACTTCTGTGTCTATGAAATGTCTATCATTATATGTGGTATGGTACTTGGAAATACCCTATCATATGACTTATCCAACTTAATGTGGTTGGAATGCTACCTTGATTCCACCTCCATAAATCAAGTGGAATCAAGGGTGGCATACATCTACCATGGAATTTTATTTCTAGAAAGATAAGAGGATTTTTGGAGGACTAATGAATTTTTGTTGTAGGATGAGGTTCCTAACATTGCGGTTTTGTAGATAGCTACAATGGGGGCTTCATCCTCTTGTATTATTAGTATCCTTTTTTGAAATGAAGTTTATTGTTTGGATTCCTTTAGCTTACATATGCACGTAGAGTCATATGGGTGCTAAAGTGGGGGCTAGATCTAATAACAAAAAAATTACCCCCTTCTTGGAGATAGTGCAATTTCTCATTTAATTTGGACCTATCTTAGTACCCTTGCATTAATTACCCTTTAACTCATCATTAATAGGACCCTAGGACCCATTATTTTACACCTCAAGGCTTATTTCAAATACAAACCTAACAAAACCCATAAAAGCATAAAATATTCTAACAACCCACCCCAAAAATCTAGAGTAAGACTCATACACCACTCTTGGCATATGAGTCCCATATGTGGGACCCATACTCTAGGAGCACGACATATGAGTCCCACTTGGGCCCTTTTTAGGGTTTAAGCAAGAAATTCAAGTTTTTACTACAATTTTTTTGTGATGTTAGCTTTTGAGATCTAAATAATGGTAAATTAAGTGTGTTGCCTATCTAAACAAGCTTCTAAAGTCATTTTTCATCTTAGCAACAATCTAGAAGAGCAATTTCAAGCTCCAAGCATAAGAATTCTTCACAAGAGCATTCAAGAGAAAGTTATCAATAAATTTGAAGCATTGGAGTAGCATTATTGTGTTTTTGCAAGTCTTCAAGCTCACATTCATTTAAGATCTAGCATTATCAAGATTTGATCATGGTTGCCTTTGGTGAATCATGATGGATTCTAGGTTGGGGAGATGTAACTAGCCATGAACCCAAGCCTAATGACTTGTTTCCTAAGTGATTCCATCCTCCATTATCATTCTACATTTAGCCTAAGGAAGGTGCATACATTATTAGGGCTCATTTGAGTGATTAGGGATCTCTTAAAGTGAGTCATTCATTTCCATGCTTTATTCTTGCATCTCATTTTGGCACAATAGAATAGGGTTGCATTGCATTTCATATTTCCCAATCTTAGAAACACTTAAGGTTAGGATTTATGTTAACATTTGCATTCAAGATTCATTATTTCTATCAAGGTTTAATTATTGAACTAGGGGTTTGACTGAGGCAAATCCCCCATAAGCAAAATCAACTCTATGTTTTGTTTAGCAGGTCCTTTTATAGGTTCAGATCTGGATATCAGTTTGGAAGGGAAGAGAAGAGATTGGAGCATAGATTTGAACTTTGAATTCCTAAAAAAGTTGAAATGGGACTCATACGCTAGAAGTTGTGTATGAGTACCACCATAGGAAAATTTTCATATTTTTTGCAGATCCTAAATCTATACTATGAGAAACCTGTTCTAGAACAAAAACCCTAGCTTGGGATTGATATGCCCAGAATAGTGTATGAGTCCTAGTGTGCTTGAATTCCATTATTTTCAGTATTTTAGGGCTCATTCTAGTCCTCTTTAGGTTTCCAAGTGAACACCTTTCATCTCTCAACTTTTTGTTCTATTTTACATGCTTTTTAGGTCATTTTGTGAAATATTGCATTGCATTAATTAGGTTTAATAATTAGGTATTGAATTCTATTAGCCTTTTCAAGCCCTAGCTTGGTGGTGAACCCCTCTTTAGTTTATAATAAGACCCTAGGATGATCCTATTGCAAGATCTCTTTCTCCTTTGCATACTTTAGATTGAGATCTCTAGGGTTTTCCGTGAATGAATGTTGGATACTATGTTGTTCTATGTCTTAAATCATAAATAAATTGATCATTTTATTTCATTTCACTTTGAAGGTATCAAAACATTTAAGGGAAGGAGGAAGGTGAGCTCTTGTGGCACTAGAGTCCTATATATTCAATCTTAAGAATGGAATGTGCATGCATAATCCAATGGTATTTTATCATTGGACCCACACTAGCATGACACATCCTTAATGAATAGTTTGGTTGTATTTAGTTTCAAGATTTATTTTGAAGGCTAGAAAACTAACTTTTAAAACTACTACCTTAGAGTCAATTGGTATCATGTCTACTATTTTTGTCTCTTGCCAAAAGCTAATAAAAAATTAGTCCAAAAACTTGTTAAAAATTGATCAACAACTCATAAATTTTACCAAAAATTACACAAAATTGTGATTTTTAGTCTGAAACTACACTTTTGAGAATATAATTACACATTTAAAACCTATTGTTACACTCATAAAATCATAACATTATTTGTCCATCTTTTAGGAAGAATTGTGAATTTAATTGCTATTGTGGAACATTTTATAGCTATCATGGTGTTTTTGACTGTCATCCTATGCATTTGATCATCTTTTGGTATATTTTACTATTATGTGGTGTATTTGACTATTCTAAGTCAAATTATACTATACATTTTCTTATCTAAGCTATAAAATTTGAAACGTAGAAAATAGTTGCTCTATCATTTAGGGAGATTGAACAACTCATTTTCTACATGTTTTAGTCAAGGAAACATTAGAGATCTCAATCTAGTGATGGAATGAGGGAAATGGATCTACAATAAGGTGTCCTAGGGTATGATTAAAGACTAAAAGGGGGTTCACCACCAAGCAAGTCTTGGAAACACAAGAAATGTAATGATATGAAAACCTAAATATGCAATCCAAGATATAAAATTGAAAATCACAAGAATGGACTGAGAAAGGATAGAGGTGCACCTAGAAATTGAAGAGGCTTGAAAAATTTTAATTAACACTAGGACTCATACACAAGTAGGGGAAATTTAGTCCTAGATTAGGGTTTCTAACAAAAATTAGAATTTGAAATTGGTAACTCAGGATCTGTTGGAAATGTCTAAAATTAGGTATATTGTGACTCATAAGCCACAAGTGGTGATTTATTATTAGTATTAGGGTTGATCTAAAACTCTAATATCCTCTTAGGTTCTCCTATAGCTTCTCTCATGCCAAATCTATGAGTCTGAATCATTGAATTACAAGCTATAAATGATATTCCACGATCTTGCAATGTAGATGACAACTTTTCTCCAATCTTTCTCTTCAATGGATCTTCAACCTAAATCTACAAATCATACATCAAAGAGAGGGTAAAATTTTGTTTTGTTAGTGGATAGGGGTTTCCTTGGTCAAACCTTGTTTTGGTAGTGAAACCTTGAAATGAATAGAAATAGAATGGAGGAATGATGAATGAGAAAATATGCAATGTTGTAACTCACCAAACCCTTGAATAAGAGGTTGCAATCTTGTATGAGATGGCTAGCATGAATGTAGACCCTGACTCTTACTTGAATGATATGGATCTAGACTCGAATGCTTGCTTGAATCATAAAACCCCACATCACAAATGTTAGCTCTAAAACAAACATGAAGCATGATGACTTTGACATGATGCTTGATATTTGAATAATGCTCCAAAATGATTGATAATTACTCTTGAATGCTCTTTAATGCTCTTGAATTCTTTTTAATTCTCTCACTTGAATACTCATAAGATCACTTAAAATTGTTTAGGAGAAAATATGTGAAATAACCTTGCATTTATACTTGTTTATGCCAAATTTCCTGAAATTACAACACTACAAGACAACATTAGATCTAGGAGAATAAAATCCCACCAAGATTCTAAATTCAAATTAGGTCTAATATAAACGAGACTCATAAGAAAATTGGGGCGTATGAGTCCCAATAGGCTAAGCTCGCAACATAAATTTCAAGAAATGGTTAGTTTTATGTTAAAATTAGGTTTAGGCCCCAAAACTTAGGTGGCACCCCTATTCCCAAGGTGGCGTATGAGTCCCATGTCACTAAATCTCAATCATACAAATCAAAAACATTAAATTAAATGATATATCACTTGATATATGCTAGGATTATCCTCGAAAAGATGCATTGATTACAACTTGTGGATGCAAAATACGATCAAATAAAGCATAAAAAAGCTCAATTTTAGTAGGGATGACCTAAACAAGTGTGAAAATGTAAAGGGATACATTTTTATACACTAAAAAATTATGCATCTAATAGTACTTTATTGTGTTTGATCTAAGACGTAGTTGAACTATTATAATAACTTGAAAGGTCATTTTTGAGAGAGTGAAACATTGACCATTTTGAGTCATATTTGACATATACTCTGGCACATTTGATCCTACTTTAGTACTTTTGATAAGTACATTGTTGCATTTCACTTGTACTTTTGTGCATTTGACCTATACCTTGGTGAATTTGACCTATAAATAGGAATATTTGAC
>VDFB02299344.1:23826-48870 GCA_007258455.2 Sequoia sempervirens
GCACTCATATTTTTCAATAATTTATTTTTTATAATCTTCTATTTTTCCACATGTGCAAAACAAAGAGCTTGATTTTGGTGAAAAAATACATTCTAGAAATAAAAAATAACTATAATAATAAAATTAAATTTATTTAAAATTATACTTTTTGGGAAGCTTATAATAAGGACTACCTTTGATCCCCCAAAAGGTAAATCAAATGTTAATTTGTATCAGCATTTTGATAGGTGGATAGGAGACTCCATTATAGGTATGGTTTAAAACTATCAAGGTTCTATCCAAGGGGGTTTGATCTAAAGTGGTTTGATCAAACCCTTTCCAATTGGAATCCTTGAAATGGAAATTTTTAATGCTTAAATCATTATATTTTCTAAAAATATGTGATTTTAGCAAAAATCAGGATCTCCTAGAAATTATGAACCAACATTGTGGGATCACCCATCATTATCAATCTTACTTTTCTTTTGAGCTTCTTGAAGATAAATTTTGATCTCATCATAGCATCTGAGAGCCCTATGCATATTCAATATGTTCCATTTTTCTATGATACAAGTCCATACAACTATGTCTTATAACAAAAACAAACACAATTTTAATTTCACACATTAACCCTTAGAGGAGAAAAATGTAGTTTTTCAAGCTTAGAATAATTTTAGCAACATAATGGAATGTTAAATAACAATTAAAGAATAGAATAATAGAAAAAAGAGAAGAAACACAGATATACGTGAGGAAAACGCTTTTAGGTAAAAATCCCCACACTCCAAAGTATAGAACTATTGTATCATCTAGTTGCAATACAATTGTAATCTCATAGCCCTATCATGGATATTTCATCTCCAATTTATATTGAAGATTAAATCTTTCTCTTTTAGATAAAATCTGGTACAATAACCCTTGCAAAAAAATATTTCTCTCTTGACAAATAACTATATAATTAAAAATGTATACATCTCCAATATGGGCACCTATAGTTTCCATGTGTCATCTCCATAGCCTCTACATGCATGCAAACTATAATGGAGAACATGCAGTAGTCTCAGCTATCAACAAAAGCATCCTACCAATCATACATTAACATGCACAAAGATGTAACCAATATAAAATTACATGAAACCACATGTAAGATAAAGATCCCCATAAATCATGCAATAATAAAGGAAGGTGTCCACCATGAGAAAATCAATTCAACTACCAATTTAAAAGTCACCCAAGACTCCTAGTCACTCTAACTAACAACTCAATCTTCACAAAGAATCTTTCCCTTCTAAGCTTTGGTCCACAAGTCAAACTGATGCCACATGGCATCATGGTGTACTTTCTTGAGGCTCTCCATAGTTTTCATTGCTCAAATTCCCTCATGATGACAAGTGTCACCCTTCCTTGCTCTTCATTCTCATACAAAGTAATATGCCAATAGCAGGTCTCAAAACTCACCACACACTAACACTTGGCATAAAAGTGCTCCTTCTAGAAAGTTTCTAAATTCCTTTTGTAGTGTAGAAAATTGAACTCCCTTCTTAGAGATAGTAACATTTCACACTTAGTTTGGACCTATTTTAGTACCCTTGCATTCCTATCCCTTTAAATCATCATTCATAGGCCCTTAAGACCCTTTATTTCGGATCACAAGGCTTACTTGAATTGAAATCTTGACAAAATCAATAAATGCATTTAATTTTCTAACTTGATATTTGCTCACTTCAAAAAACTATGGTGGGACTCATGCACCACCTTAGGCATATGAGTCCCCATAGGTGGGACCCATTTGCCACCTTGGGCGTATGAGTCCCCCTAGGTGGGACCCACATGCCACGTTAGGTGCATGAGTCTATGTGGCCACTTTTTATGGTTTGAGTGAGAAATTAAGGTTTTCAATTTAAATTTTTGGTTAATATTGGCATTTGGGATCTAACAAATGGTAAATTAGATGAGATTCCTATATAACTAAGGTTTTGGATCATTATTTCACCTATGAAAATTCATAATATCAACTTGAGCACTCAAGCATATTTTTACAACATTCAAGAGAAAGGAGCACATAAAGTTAAAGTCTTGAAGCAACACTATATTTTTTTTGCAAGTCTTCAAGCTCACTTACAAATCAAGATCTAGCATTGTCAAGGATTGACTATGGTTTCCTATGGAGAATCATGATGGATTCTATATTGGGGAGATGTAACTAGCCATCAAACCAATTCTAATGACTTGTTTCCTAAGTGATTCCATCCTCCATTATCACTCTACTTTTAGCCTAAAGGAAGGTACACACATTATTGTGTCTTATTAGGGTGATTTGAGATCTCCCAAAGATTCATCTTTATGTTTCATTTATGCATCCTATTCTAGCACATTAGAGTAGGGTTTCATTGCAATTTAGATCACTTAATCTTAGATGCACTTAGGATTAGGACTGTCATAAACATTTCCTTTCAAGATCTATTCTTTCTATCAAGGTTTAATTACTGAACTAGGGGTTTGACTAAGGAAAACCCCCCATAAGAAAATCAACACAATACTTTTATTTGTAGGTTTTAGCAGGTTCATATCTAAAAGAAGAGTTGTGGAAATAGAGGAAGCAAGTGTAGAGATAAGAGAATAGATTCAGACCCTGAATTTCTAAAAAAGTGGAACAAGACTAAATCGGTACTTTTGGCATATGAGTTCTGGTATAAGAATTTTTCTAGATTTTGAAGGATTCAGACTTGTCACTATGAAATTTCATTTTCTTCCCCCAAACCCTAAACTTGGATTAAATTTCCCAACCTGGCGTTTGAGTTCTACTGTTCTTCAAAAGTTATAATTTCAAGATTGTAGACCTTAGTTCAAGCATCTTTAGTTTTCTAGGTGCACCTATGTTTATCTCTAGTTTTCTATTCTGATTTAAGTTCATTTTCAAGGTTTTATAGCTAGGTTTTTCATGCTACTTTGATTTCTTTATAACTTTTGACTAGTTTATTGAAATTTGAAAAAAATCATTATTCTATGCTTCATTCTTTATACATTTAAAAAAAAACTAACTATTATTTTGTGCAAGTTATGTGAAATCCATGCTTAATGATGTACTCTTTAGGATGCATCTACTTTAAAAAATCATAAAAATATATTTAGTGGATAAATATAAAATACACTTTTAGTACTCACTCTTAACTATATTTTTTCCAACTAATTTTCACGAAAAATGTAAATGTAATAAAAATATAGTGGATGACACACAAGACTATGTTATATTTTAGTGAGAAAAAATAAAGACTTTTATGTGCATGCAATATTTCACCTTCTTAATCTTTAACTATTTATAAATATATTTAGTAGTTTAGAAACTAGATTCACAGTAGTACAATTCATTTTCTTATTGTATCTTCATATTTTGAGTGCATGCATCACAACATACCTATCAAAGTTTAGATTTAACTATTTCTAGGAAAAGAATGACCACTTTTCACTCTATTCATATCCTATTTCTATGTACTTACCCACTTAATATTTTTAGACTCACCTTAGCTTGTCACTAACCAAAGATAATTTAATATATATTTATTTTCTATTTTTGAACCACTCAAAATTTCTACACACTTTTTTATTCCTTGTAGACCAAATTACTTCAAATCAAACATGGTTTCATTTGAGGGTTTTTTGATAATTTATTCCTAGCTAAAAAAAGGTTATAGTTTTTAGATATAGTGTTATTTCATTAATGGAATGATAGAAATAATAAGAGGCTAATTCATAACTCTATGAATATTTGTTTCTTTCTAGCTAATAGAATATATGTAATGTCCAATACTAAGTTACATATTCAAGTGTAAGTTGATGAGGATTAATTTGTGATGAAATAACTCTGAATACTAATTCCTCTTGATTATTCTTATTTCACTCTAACTACTTATGGTTGTGTTTTTGTCCTACATGATGAAGGAATAACTTGGTGTGTTTATCATGTTCTTCATACATTTTCAACATTGATTATCATCTTATAATTTTGTTAAATATGGGCCCCTTCTCATTATCACATTAATATATTATTATACCTTTCTCTAGCTTATAGACATGACAAATAAGACAAAAAAAATGGATGATTTTCATTTTTCTAAGATCCTATACACACTTCCAAAAATTTGTGTTTTAATAATTATAATGCATTAAACCAAACTATTGACTCTTGACATTTTTTAGTTATCTCGTAAACTTCTCCCATAACTTTATTTTCACACTTATTTGATACTTTAAACTTTATTAGTGTATAGACGATATTTCCCTTAAATATTTGTTATGTTCTTTAGCATTAAAATATAACAACTTCACTTTTATGGATCATATGTTGTAATTGTGGTTTAACTACTTATGGTTGTGGCTTTGTCTTATATGATGAAGGAATCAGTTGATGAGTTAATCATATTTTCTAAATATTTTTAATATTGATTGTCAACCTAACTATATGGGCCCTTCTCACAATTATGTTAAATTATTATTAGTCATTTATCTATCTTATAGACATGACAAATAAGACAAAAAAATTGATGATGTTTCATTTTCCCAATATCCTATACATATTTTAAAAAATTTGCATTTTAATAATTATAATATGTTAAACCAAACTATTGACTTTTGACATTTTGTGATCCTATGATAAATTTTCTTCCATTACTTTAATTTCATATATATTGACTACTTTAAATCTGATTAATTTATAGATGATGATTCCCTTAAAACATTATGTAATGATTATTTTTTAGTATTAAAATATAATTACTGCACTTTTATAATTTAACCTCACTTTCTAAATTCCCAAATTAAAATTTGATACTTCATATAATGTAATATTTAAAAGACTCCATTATTTAAAACCTACACCAAAAACTTAAAAATAAATGAACACAGATTATAATTTAATATGCTCTAGGCATAAATAAGTTAGATATAATAAAAAAAATCGTCACTTTAGAGCTAACCATTACCATTAAATTCATTTTGCAAATAAATACATTTTGTGAAACTTTTAAAATATAAATTTATTTTCGTCTGAAAGCATTGGAAGTGGGCGAATACAATGAATATACATCATTACCTAATTTTATGCCGACTTATAAAGGCATGCGACCAAACACAATTTCTCCACAAATTGTATTTTGCGACGGCCATAATGAGTAGTCTAACACCACACGAAGCCTATTGTTTGAATACAATTGCCCACTTTTTGCTTGGGGATGAATTCTCCTTCGAGACGACGGATTCCCCTTTCCCAACACCTACTATTGTTGCTGCCAAGGATCGGAAAAGGCATTACAGGGGAGTGAGGTTCGTTAAGGCTCGCCGGAAATATGCTGCAGAGATTCGAAACCCTAAGAAGAAGGGTTCCAGACTTTGGCTTGGCTCCTTCGATACAGCCGAAGAAGCTGCAGCGGCATATGACTGTACGGCTTTCCAACTGCGCGGTTCGAAGGCTATTCTCAACTTCCCTATCAACGTCGAGTCCGGACTGTATGTGAATCGCTTTTCTCAATCTTTCTCTTCAAACCGAAAACCAAAGGAGGGAAAAGAAATATCCCAGGAGAATAGGATGGAATGATTCATAACTCTATTAGAAATTTTGCACAGCTGTATGGTTTATAATTACTTTCCCTTATACTTTTTTATTTGTAGTGTGATATCAAAGCAATTTTAGCTAGCTGTCAAGTTACTTAGCAGGTTTGTAAGTAGTTGTTGAGCTTGCTATGGGTTTAAAGCTGCAAAGACTCTGATCTTTGTTGTGTTGCTGTTATACTGTGTCTGATTTAGAAGACCTGATGTATAACCCCTGCAATTACCTGCAATACCTTTTATGGGGTTTTAAAATTGACTGTGCCTGTAAAGTGTACTTGCAGTGATCGATCTTGCCATGAAAGGAAGCTGCGGGGTTGCTTTATTTGCTGGTTTCTCCAGTTACGTCTGACCGACGAACTTCAATCAGCATTGATTGTGTGTTGCAGATTGTCTCCAAATAATTGCCGGTAATATATTTTCTTGGTAAAAACTCAAGGGGGTTTGATATTGTCTCAATTTTGCCTGTAACGGATTTACATCTAACCGAATCGAAAAGTTAGATGGCGCAAACTATGTTAATTAAAAATTTAAGATTTAGCCTCCATCCTGTAAGACTTAGCCTCAAGGCGCCGTTCAAGATTGGCAGAGAACACACTGTAAAGCAAAGGTTCTCTTGTGTGTCTGTCAAGGATTCTTTTTTGTCGACTTAGTAGGTATACTTCCACAAGAAGAGGAAAGGAGGAAGCATGTAGACAGTCAACTTCAAATTACAAATTTAGTGTTAATGGTCGAGGACAAGAAGTCATCCAAAGGAAAGCAATGGGGAAAGTAAAAAGGAGGTAAATGTAAAGGTAAAAGGTATACAGTGGGGTATTATGTAAGTCAAATTCCGATGTCAAGCAAAATAGAAATTGTTATTACTATGGTAAGTTTAGGCTCTTTGTATATGAATATATTCAAAAAAGAATTAAATTTAATGAATCTAAAAATAATAAACATGAAGGTATCCTTGTTAATTGTGAGGATAAGATAAATGGTGATCTCAAAAATCTTAAATTATTTCTTTTAGATCTTATATTTTTGCATAAATAAATAATTGCTTTGGTTGGCTAATATATTCAAGGGACGCCTATTCATAGGTCATGTAATAGAGATTGATTTAAATTCTCTCATCAAAAATTTATGATACTACCTATGGAATGATCGGTCTCATGATATAAAAATTTATTGTGATATAACTATAATGTTGCCTAATGCACATGTAAGAAAGCTTGCAAAGGTGATGTTTGGTCTAGAAATGAAGAAGAATGTAACATTTGTTTAGAAATCACAAATCAAAGCTTAAAATTTGAATTCATGAAGATAGTTTTCCAAATTAAGGGCACACAAGATCACTGCAAAGTGATAGTTGAAGGAACTAGGATGTGGGGTTTATTTAAATGGGTGTAGTTGTAGAACATCCTCAATTAATGAAATCTTCATGTGTGTCAATTGAAGAATTATAAGACATGAGGTATGGTCACTTGAATGTTAGAGATCTTGTCTCTATAGAAAGAAAAGAAATGATGGAAAGTGTATCAATTTTAAAACATAAACATATTATTTGTGATGGTTATGCATTAGGAAAGCAACAGAGGAGTGAATATCCTATAAGGATAAATAAAAGAAAATGAAAATTCTTGAATTAATACATATAGGTGTGTATGGTCAAATGCAAGCCAAGTCACTATATCACTTTTTAATATTTTTTGATGATAGAATTATATCCATATGGTTCTATTTATTCAGAAAAGAGTAAAGTTTTGAATGCTTCAAGAAATTCAAAACTGTGGTAGAAGCAAATAATAATTCACAATATTAAGATTCTTAGATTAGGTTAATGGTAGAATAGTGTTCAATTTTCTTTTGAAATATTGTAAGAAAAATGATATTATAAAACACTACATTATTCCTCATAGTCCATGGAAAAAGAGGTGTGGTCAAAAGGAAAAATATAACGATATTACATGTGCTAGAAGTATGCTTAAACAAAACAATCTAATAATTTGGAATCTAAAGCAATAATTTAATTTTATATTTGTAAAATAGAAGTCCCACCAAATTTCTTTAAAATAAAAATCCTTATGAGGATTTCATTTGTCACTAACCAATTGTTAGCTTGTATCATGATGTTTAAATATTATGATTATTGCTAGTTCCCAAATCTATATTTTTGAACCTAAGCTACATATTTGTATATTTTACAATGTTTCTTATTTATCATAACAACTCAAGTCTAAATATTACAAATGGTTGGAATAGTTAAGATGATTTTCACATTTTCATCTATTAAAAAATACTCCCTACCTATCATTCATGCACCTTGCTATAGCTATAGGGTAAACCTTCTTACCCCATTCATATGTTTGCATGATTATAATATATTCCTACACCTAGCATATGCTTATATTTACAACAACACATAACATATTTGGATGTGATACAAAACTAGATCCCTTCCATACAAGCTCATAGTAGTCATATTAGGTTGGTTGTAGACTTCATTTGCACTCTTACATATCTCTTGTAAAGAGCAACCTTACATTTTTTCTCACGTCACATAAAAGATTGTAGAGGATAACCTTCAATTATTTTCTTATATATTTCCTGATTCTTGACACAACAACTATAATAACTACATCTGAAATGTAGAATAATTTCTATTTATATTTATATATGTTACAAGAAATTGTTTACCTTGCTTCTAGATCATATAAGTCCATATTTTATCACTATCTGTGGACTTTTGCACTTCACATGCACTATTGTAGCTCCTTTGGAAAGTGAGATCTTTCATGATCTAGACATTGCAACCACAACTTATGGACTTGATACCCCTCTTGAAATCAACTCACTTGTATAGTAAGCGACATATATTTGTGATAAAATAAATGTTATTTGTCTATCCATGATTTTATAAGGTACAAAATACAAGCATTCATCCACACCCCATATCCCATCATTTCAATGAATGTTGATATCTTTATTTTATGTATGTATAGGAATATACTAAATTTTCCTACAAGGATGAGACTAGGAGTACCTTGTGACATTGAAAAATATCAAAAGTATATTTAATAGCACTCTAGTTAATTAAAGTATCATCCCAAGGGCATCCTCAATTTATTCTATGTAGGGATTTACCATGAAAACATTCAATTACCTAAAATTGTGTGTTGAGTTCCTAGTTAAGCGTATTTTACATGTAAGTCTAATAGGGTCTCATGCATTACATGAATTTTTGTACTAGTATTTGATGATAAATATATAGGTTCTAATACAAATTTTTGAGAAATTCGATCTTTATCCAACTATGACTTTAATGAATGAGATTCAAGGCTTGTACTACTAAAACATGAAAATTTGAAACTTATATGTAAATTTGAAATTAAGTTTCCTTAATATGGAATTACCATGATTAGATCTATCTTATTTATGATGCTAAAAATCATCCAACATATCATGCTTAATAACACCACCTTCTATGAAATTATAAAAACAATAAATAAAGAATAACATCACAATAAGATAGCAGCAATGAGACACAAATAATAATATAAGGATGTCACATAACAAAAAAATTACATCTAGAAACCATTGCAAGAAAAAACTCCACCAAGAAGAGAGGCCAAGTATGTATTATCTTCAAATAAATGAGATTACAATACATGCACTTCCATTCTCCTATTTTCCTCCAACATGGAAGTACCTATGCACCTATGAACAAGCTCCTTATTCCTGAACCCATCCTTCTTCCTACAATGAAACTCTATTTTTATACATCTAAGGAGCTAATTTTATAGACTTGTGAAGACATATTAAGCCCCAAATATGACTCCAAAATATGATCCTTCATTCCAAACATCCCTAGTCCCTTAATTACCAACTAAAAATATTAAAGAATACCAATCTTAGCTCCAATACTTTCCCTCCAACTTGGGCACCCAAACAGGGAAAATAAACATTACATTAAAACAATAAAGGATTAAATACAAAGATATTCCTATTGCACCTTTCCAAGGAGCCACTTGGAGAATACTAATAGTTACTCATTTGTCCTTTTCCTTATTATGTACCATCCCATTATAGGCATCCACATTCAGGGAAATGAAAATTAAATATTTGTGTCCAAAAGTAACCTTTATCGCTACTCTTAGAATCCATCACTCCTTCTGAATGTAATACAAACAATGTTGAGAGTAAATATTATAAAATATTTTTCTAGTACACCCTAGGTGCCTAGGAACAATTTCCAAGGATGTTGGAACCATGCAATCTGACATAAGAATTACAAGGTAGGTGACACTTAATCCTAATAGTCTTTTGGTTGATGATAAAATGCGTTCTAATCATTAAACTACTTGGTTAAATACCTCAAATGGAAAATTATAGGTCTCTTTCTAAGTAATTTTTTTTGAAGAAGCTAAATTCTATATATTGATGTTTAAATGATAAAAGAGTTGGTTTTTGTTTCCAAATTGTATGAGAATACTATTGAAGAAGTAAAAAAATGTGTCGTATATCTATTAATAACCTAGGTTATAAAACTACATTTTCTTCTTCATCTCCACTTATAAATGTATATTGTAATCTATTAAAGGAAAGGATATGAATGTATTAATTTTACTTATATGAACTTCTCCACAAAATTCAAGTGCATATTAATTGACAAACTATATATTTCTCCTTTTTAAAATTTCTGCCTTGCATATTATGCAATATTAGTTAATCAACATAGAGATTGTAGGACTTTTTGGAAGATTAATCATATATATTTTTATTATAATAACAAGAATATGTCAATTTGTTCTTGGATTTTTTATGTTCCATCTTCGATGTTCTAATATCATGGTGAGTCGTTTAGCACATGTATAACTCAACTTATATTTTTTCATGTATGTACAAGTCTTTGTTATACTTATTTCTACTAGATTGTTGGGATTTTGGCTTCTATCTGTATTTCCTTTCTTGGCATAAAAGTTAATTGTTTAACTAAATTAGGGAAACCACTAAAATTAATGTAAAGATCTAGTTTCTTACCAAATCCACGTCTATAAAATAAAGCATAAAATATGTAATATGAGTTCTCCATACAACTTTAGAAAATCCGTTGCATCCTTAAGAACATATCACAAGAAGATTTAAGGTACAAATATCATTATATGACTTTTTGTTATTTTTAAGGTACAAGTTTGTATAAATTATCTACTTATTTACAAACATCATATGTTATACAATTGTGTAGATTTTAACTTTGTATATACACTTTGTATAATTATTTTAAATATTTGTTATGATACAATGTAATGAAATAAACTTTATAGTAGAAAATATAATAGAAAATATTTTGCAACTACTTGATAATTTATGAAGCCATATTGAGTGGATAAACCTTTAAAAGTCTACACTAGGAACATAATTTATATTATGATGGTAGAACAACACTCACTACTTCCTATATATACCTACTTATGCTTTAGATATCACCCAAATTGACTTAGATACCAAAATATAGTACCTATGATGAATTAATTATCCCAATAAGAATATAATAGTGATCACATAAATTAATTATGAGTTAATATATCCATAGAGTAACTACTCATAACCTAATAAAAAATATTGTAGCATCATAAATTGTCACCCTTGAAAATTTCAAACAATAATTGGCTCCCAACTATGTGTATGTGCATAATTATTCTTATAAATTACTCATTTAATTGTCATTTTTTGGAAATTGAATTAAATTATTATTTCATAGACACTTAAACAAAAAAATAGGGCTGAAATAGGGTGTCGATGCCCTACCTTGCCTAATTACACCTTCAATCTAAAATATTATTGTTTTCCTTAATATTTTCATAAATCCAATATCAATTGTTGACTTTTCATAAAGGTTAATTCAAAATATGTTGAAATATCTTTCGAGCATACTAAAGGAAATTAATGCAATTTTGAGAGAAAAATAAGTAGAATATCTAAAAAACTTTTTCTACCAATTTAATGTCTACAACATATCAACAAATCTATGTTCATGTGTATTGTAAGATGTTTCTTGATTATGTTTGCTTGTTATGATGAGCACTAAAACTTCCAATATCTTAAAGCATCCTGTAATTTCTCCTTCTATGTAATGAGAAAAGTGAATTTAATCAAACAAGGAATACAAATTTGAGTGGTAAGTTACAACTATGTTATTTATCATTCAGTTTTATCCATTTTACTTAGCACTTCATAGAGCATGTGATTTATATCATTGTCATCATAGCTTTCTGTGGAGGTCAAAACACCTAAATGGGGTTTGACTGAGGAAAACCCCTATACAACACAACCATTACCCCCTTATCATTCTTGTAGGTTTTAGGTGGGTGTGTGCAGGATCATCATGGAAAAAATAGGCCCTTAAGTGGCAAAAAAATTTAGAAAAATTGGAGTTAAGAAACTTGGCGTAAAAATTTGAATAAGTTATCTATATTATTTCAAAAATATGTAAGAATAGAATCTATAGAAAATTGAATGTAGTTTCTAAACCACTAGGTTTTAAAAAAAATAAAATAAATCTGTTTGGTGAAAATTTCAAATTTCAATGTAGTAGTACTTAAATTTCAAGAAAAAAATAAGAAGTGTTTGTCTATCTGACCACCCTAACCACAATAAAATGACAAAAAAAGTTATAATATTTTAGATATAAGTAGAGGACTTATGTCTTGATGTGATGCATAATTTTTTGTAATTTTTTTCCAAGTAAATAATTAATTATAATTTTTTTATTACAACTTTTAAAAAATATAAAAACTTGTATGTCTGACCACCTTAGCTTGGTCAAAACTTTATGAAATTTATTCTTTTTTTTAATCCTATAGTATGTGAAGCATAAAATGTGATGCATGTTTTAGATTAAAAAATGTGATACCGTTTGAAAGCTATAGATGTTTTTCAATCAGCCTATCAATCAAGACTTTAGTTGTAATTCAATTAGAAAATGAATAATAATTATTTATTAAATTCAAAGTAAAGCATAATTTATATTGGTGGAAGGTTGAGAATCTCTTTTAAAAACCCTTATTCGTTTCATCAATTTTGGGTAAAAAAAATGTAATCAGCCACAGCCTACACATACCCATCATATTACAACTGTTTGTCCCATCATGATCCTGAACATACCCAAGTTTGAAGTGAATTCAAGTGAATTAGAGATATCAAGGCCTCAAAACCCTAAGACAAGCATTCAAGTACCTTCATCAAATTAGGGTACCTTGATTACTCACAAACTACCACACTTTGGAACCTAATCTTGACTACCAAAGGTAGGAAGATTGAGATGTATTTGCATAAGTTTTTAAACCCTCAAAATAATCATCTCTAGACTAGGGCACCCATGCTCTTGTCCAACCAATTTTGCATCAAATTTATATGCCAAATTCTGATATTTTAGCACTTTCCAATACTACTTCTGGTTTTTTCTTTTGGCTTTCAATTCTCTATATTCTATAAAACTTTTTTTCCTTGGGCTTAATTTAACTAGTTCACAACATTTCACATCTCTATTATCACATCCACATTCAATAATACTAACAAAGAGGGGACCAAAACCCTAACCACATGTTTCGCTCTTCCTTGAGGACAATGGCCAAATATTTTTTCTTTCCTACCACTATGTCCCCCAATGTTTCATGGTAGAATATGTGATTTAGGTTAAGAATTGGCCTTAGGTCCCATTTTAGCATCTCACATTTTAGTGAAATCAACATCTCCTACACTTGCAATTTTTCTCATTAATATAGCATATATTATGTAATTTGATCAAGCATTAGATTAATTGAATATCTTGTTGCTCATATTATGTCTAAATTTTGAAAAAGTAAAGAACTTAAATTCATTATTCTTTTTCTTAAAGAATAAAATTAAAACATTATACTTGAGCATTTTATCAATAGATTCAATTTATTATCATATTTTTTCTTCTAGTAACATTCATATTTTAAGTGAATTGAGCCTATTCACTCATTTTGAATTCTTTTATAATCATAAGCTCATGCATTTATGTGCTTCTTGAACATAATTTAGGGAATCTTCAAATTTTTGAGTTTCGTCAAATTTCATATCAGAACCTTCACAATATAAGCTCTGCATATGATACTACAATGGTTCAAATTCTAAAATTTCCAAATCATATATCTCTAGAATAGGGTTCCAAATCCCATAACCTACTAGTTTTTACACAATTTTTTTTGAGAGTTTGTTCCAGAAAAACACTTCCTAGTTTTTATCTTTATCTCTCTTAATATGCTTGTAATAGTTATATTTTATCAGCTTTCTTAGATGGTTAAAATAATGAATTACATATGTTCATATTTTACACCAATTTTTAGATTTATGTACATACTTTCATATCTAATTTTATATTCATTGAGTATCTCAGCATTGCATTTGATATATTTTATCTTTTGCAAAGTACAACACAAAAAAACTCTATTTTTACATATAATCATGATATATAATTATCTTGGAAAAATGTTTTCTTCTCTGAAATCCTTGGTAGATCTTCATTATGTGAATGTGTGCTCATATGGTTTCTTGATTGGTAACAACTATTTTTATTCATTTCTCATGTTAGCATATGTGGACACTAATTTTGGGTGTCCAAGGGTTCTCTAACACTTATAGGTTTTTCACCTAGAAGGAGAGAAATGGACCCAAAATGCTAATGTCTACAATCAAGATTAATGTAAAATGGATGAAATATGCCTAACTGTGATGTCCTAATGCAATAAACTGAAAAATAAATATGATTATTAATGCTAAACCTAAGAAGTACAAAGTGATGGAAAATACACTTTGATATGCAGATTGATGAAATGGATGCAATAAAGAATAAAATAAAGATGCAAAATAGAAATTGTGCACCTAGAAACTGATGAAGACAGGAATGGAGATTGCAAAGACCTTTGAAATTATAAAAACTTTGATTTTTGAGCCAATTGGGATACTTACGCAAAGTTGGGTGAAGTAGTCCCAAATTAGGGAAACTACCTAGAAAGTTGTTTTTGTAGAGTGGGTATCTAAAACTATAAAAATTCTTAAAAAACCTGTGCAGTAGGACTAAGTTGCCACTGTTGGTGAGTTAGTCTACTTTGGATTTTCTACAAATCTAAAAGTGGAAACAGAAGTCCACAGTCTACACTCTGTTTTCTGACATAAATCTAGATCCAAATCTACAAAATCACCTAGAAAATAGAGTATAAATTGATTTCTAATGAGGGGTTTTCCCCATTCAAACCCCTAGTTGGTATTTAAACTTTGAAAGAGATAAAATATGCATAAAACCCTAGCCCTAAGTGTGTCTAAGACTAGGAAGTCCAAAAATAAGATGCAACACTATTCTAATGTGTAAGAATAAGATACATAAATTGATTTAGAACAATGCAAGAATCATTCTAAGAGGCAATAAATCACATTACAAATGAATATAAATGACATGAAAATTGTAAACCTTCCTTAGGTTGAAGATAGAGAGAAAATGGAAGATGGAATCACTTTGAAAACAAGTCTTTAGGCTTGATTTGATGGCTTGTTGCATCTCCTCAACCTAGATTTCTCCATGATTTTGCATAGGCATCTATGATCAACCCTTTGCAATGTAAGATCTTGTAAAAAAGTTAGCTTGAAGACCTACAAAAACCCTTGCTTGCTACCGTAAATCTTCAACTTTGTTGTAGAAAGACTAAAGAATCTTCTTGTTAAAGATATTTGGCTCTTGAATTTTTATTTTGCTTTGTAAAAATGACTTAATATTATGAAAAATGACCTTAAAACATGTATTATAGGGATTAACACCAAATTATTTATTATTTTATTTTGATAATTTGGCATCCCTTGAGAATTTGAATTAAGATGGTGATTTTCTCACTGAAAAGTGGAAAATGCCTCAAAAGAAACTAAGTTGCCACCTTGGGAGACTTAGTCCCACCAAGGACTTCTGAGGTGGGTTTCACAAAACTTAAGTGTTTTGAATGTGGTTTGCTAAGATTTGTATGATTTGTGAGTGAAATATGCCTTAAAGTCCAAAATTATATGCATAAGGGGCCTATAAATGTAGTTTTTAAGGGGTGATTGATGCAAGGGTGTCTAAAATAGGACCAAATTAATCACAAAATTGTCTCTTTCTTCAAAAGTATACCATTTTTTTGTGACACATTAAGCCCCAAATTTAGCGCCCATATGAATCTACGTGCATATGTAAGCTAAAGGACTCTAAACAATACACTTTTCTATAAAAGGATACTCATTCAAAAGATGGGAGAATGAAGCCCCCAGTGTAGTTATCTACAAAACCACAACATTAGGAACCACATCCTACAACATGAATTCATTAGTTGTCCAAAATATACTTTTTTCTAACTTCTATAAATCAAATTCGAGGATAGATGTATGGCCCCTCTTGATTTCACTTGCTTTACAGAGGTGAAATCAAGGTAGGAATCTAGCCACATCAAATAAGAAACATCATATCATAGGGAATTTCCAAGTACCATGCCACAAAATGATAGACAATTGATGATTTCAGGTGTAGAATCACGTTTCCAATGCATCAAACAGTGTTGAAAATGGAGTTCCCTAGCACTTCTTATGGTGTTTTGAATAAAAATTACTTTATTAACTCTTAATATAAGAAAAACCCTAATGTGATGCATAAGAGTAAAAAGAATGGAAATAGTTAAAGGAGGTGAATGTGAAGTATTTTTTCACTTACTATTTCATCTTACCTTCTTGTAGCTTGAGAGTGACAAGTGAGACAGAAGTAGATCGACCAGATGAGATTAGAGACCTGCACGATTGGATGTTCTATGGGACCAGGTGGCACATGGCGAGCATCAACATGAGGTGATTCGATTCTGCTATCTGAGTGATGTGTTTATGTAATTATTTAATAATTTTTATGCATATCTAGGTTAATTTAGGATCTTGGAATTTTTTTTGCAAAGTGTCCTCTTTTTTCACAAAGTGTCCCATTTGTTCACATAGTGTCCCTTTTGTTTGTAAAGTGTCCCACCTTCTCGCAATGTATCTCATTTCTTCACAAAGTGTCCCAAAAGGGTTCTAAAGTGTCTAGGGCCTTTAGGAAAGCACACTAGAAGAACTTTAGTACACTTGCATGATGAATAATGTAAAAATTAAAGAGATTAAATGTTTTTTAGAGCATATTTGTGTGATTTTAATAGGTACCCACCCAATCGCGATAGTGGCTAGGGGTTAGAAAGTTGAGCTTCTTCAGAGATTTAGCCCCATCACTTTCAATAGAGGAGACATAGCACCTTCAAGCCATATCCATCTATTGGGTATACCTCATGCCTACCATGAGGTACCATGAGTTATGTTGATGGCTCTCTGTGAGCATTGGGACGCAAATACATGCACATTCCAATTGCCGACAGGGGAGATGACAATCACCCTAGAGGACATACACCGTATTCTTCATTTTTTGATTTGAGGAGAGTGAGTACATTTATGGAGAGAGCACACCTTCCATGAGTAGAAGGTTGATTTAAAGTATTGTTTGGATGGTCCAGTTCATGATTATCGGGTGAGAGGGTGGATTGATTTGTCGATGCTATTATACTCACAAGTGCCAATTGTTAGATAAATTATGATGCATACTGTAGCACTAGTTCTCATCCTTGATGGTTGGGCAGTGCACGTCAAGGGAGGACTAGTCCATTTGATTTGAGGGATGGCAGAGTATCGCACAGTGTACACCTGGGGTCGATGTATCCTGGCACATAATTTTTATTATGATCTTGGGTGATTTATATTTCAGGAGGTAGATAGTATGGTGCACTACATGCTTCTACAGATGTGGTGCCTAGAGAATATTACATGTATCATACCAATTAGCTTCCCATGTGTGATAGTAGTAGGGTATCCTCGAGCTTTCAGCTATCCTCTATGGTGATTATGGAAGTATGGTGATTTGCATTTTTGGAGAGTATGATTTGACCAACTAGAGGAGGATGAGATCTTATGGAGACCCTATTATCTAATGCTATAGTGGCTAGATCATACTAGATAGTTAAGGAGACTGTAGTTGGATAGACTTCTGATTGGCCAACATGACCATGTAGTATATCCATTTTACTACAATTGAGTCATGCAACAATTTGGATAGATTTAGACACCAACCTAGGCATGATCCTCTTTTAGGAGGTTAGTGTGGAGTGCCGAGGGACCAAGTGATATAGTGTGACTCAACGTAGACCATGTGGCCGAGAGTGATTCCAACTTCTCTAATCATGACCAACCTCCAATCTCTGATGCAAACAACATCAGTGCCATAGGGGATTATGAGGAGTGTTGGACAGTGACACGAATAGCACTAGTATATCTGATGGACTAGCTAGTGGGAGATGCAGGTCCACTGCTAGATGAGGGGGATGAAAAAGAGGATAGGGCGAGGAGACACACTATAGGGTTGTAGATATATTTACTGATGTTATTGATGATGAGTATGATGAGGATGTAGATCTAGATTATGATGGCCATGAGGGAGAGGAGGAGGATGAGGATGAGGAGGAGGAGGAGTCACCCCTAAATGAGAGTGATGAGGTAGCAGTCGAGGATTGACACGAGTGGGCAGATCCCTTGCCCATCCATATGATAAGATCATCAGCAACAGGCACCAGTACTCATAGTTGAGGAAAGGCTAGCAAATATTCTATGCGCCCTGAACAGGATGATGTTGAGATTGCTCAACCTACCAAAGATATAGGTGATGATATTTTATTTTATGCATGTATATATATATATATATATATATATATGTATCATGATGATGTGTATTGATTCTGTATTGTTTCTACCTTGCAGGAGTGATGAGAGACTGGCGAGAGTTCTACTGTTAGGCAGCTATAGAGATAGTGCCTACATCCATCGATAAGGAGGAGATGGAATCAAATTATGTGCCCCCACCTATCGTGGAGGAGGATCCAGAGTCACTTAGACCATTCACGAAGCGATGGGTATCATATGAGAGTGTGAGGAGATGACTCCATTGAGTTGAGACTACATGACAGTCATCCCATACTCTAGCACAGGTTGAGATACTATAGGAAGAGGTATCACAACTACAAGTAGAGAGGGAGGAGATAGCAGGGGAGCATTGGGTGGCCCTTGCAAGGATACATGGCCTAGAGTTTGCACTTAGTTTTGGAGGATCGTTGTCAGAATCACATACAACCATCTCCCAACATCCTTCTATCGGATCACAAGCACCAAATCTCAAAGGTTCTAGTTCTCATAGACCTTAGTGACATTGCATATGATTTTGATATGTACATAAAACTTTGGATATATATATATATATGAAAATTTGATGTTTTATGGTTTTTCTTAATGTGTTTGAATGTTTAATGGAAATGTGATTAATTAAATAAGCTTTGCAAGATTTATTTAATTAATATCTTCATGATTTAAAAAAATTTATGTGATCTAATTAAAATATATTACAGTTTATTTTAGATACGACATGATGATTAAGTATGTTATGCTAAATTAAATGATGTAACTTATCATAACACATAAGATGAATTTGAATAGTATGAAACCTAAAGTAATTATAAAAATAAATTAAATAACCACTTTAGTGCTCAAGAAATATGCATGATTGGTTTGTCAAGAATGAAGTAATGCGAAAGCATATAGGAGATGACCCCATAACTTTAATAGCACTGCTTTATCATTCATACTATTCAAAAGGGATTAGACATAATATCGACACAAATGTGTGGCATTGAGAGGCTCCTTAAGGGGTGTTCTATCAAGTTCTATTAATACATATGCACCAAACCCAAATATTTTGTCGACTATATAAGGTCCTAACAAATTAGGACTAAATTTTCCTCTTTCATTAGGGTCGGCATTGACATTATGTTGATTTGCAGATAGAACTAAGTCACACTTGTGAAATGTGTGATGGATAACACTGAGATTGTAATATCATTGATTCATTTTGCAATAATCTTGGAGATGATCAAGAGCATTAATGTGTTGTTTGTCGAGCATCTCAAGTTGGTATAATCGTTTGGCCTTATAAGTGTTGTTGTCAACTAGACCTTGAAGAGTAATCTATAATGTTGGGATTTCTAACTCTAAGGGCATGATTACCTCAGTACCATAAACTAGGTTATAAGGTATGGCTCTAGTGGAGGATCGAACACTTGTGCAGTAAGCCCAAAGCGCATAGTGCAATTGTGTGTGCTAGTCCAGATGATTATTATTTAGTTTTCTTCAAAAAAAATTCAAGGATCTTATTAGTTGATTCAACCTGACCATTAGATTGTGGGTAATAAGGTGTTGAAAAATGATGTTGGATATTAAAGGTCTCCAAGAATTTCTTCACATCAAATGTATTCTTAAATGGTGTACCATTATTAGAGACTAATGTAGAAGGGAGTCCAAAGTGGGAAATAATGTGCTCAAGTAGGGAAAAATTTAGATTACCTTCATTATTGTAGATCAAAGAGGAATAGCCTCTACCCATTTTTGTGAAGTAATCAGTTGTAGTGATTATAAATGTATATCCAATAGATTATGTCCAGTCCCCATACAGAGAATGACCAAATAGGAATTTAGGCACGGAGCTCAGAAGCAAGAACATGAAGTAAATTTCTATTTTCTTGACATTTGTGACATTGCTTAACATACACATAACAATCATTTTCCATTATTTTAGAATAGTAGCCCATATGAATGAGTTTCTTGTGCTAGGGTCTTTGCTCCAAAATGACCTCCACAACTACTTGCATGAGCTTGCTCGAGTGCCATATTGATTTCAGAATTCTTAAGACATATAAGTAAAATGCCATCAAAGGACCATCTATATAACACATCGGAAAGGATTATGTGCTTGGTGGCTAATTGTTTTAAACGAGCTCGAGTGTTATTTGTGATAGGTTCTGGAATGGTACCATCTTTTATATAATTATATATGGCATCATACCATTCACTCGAATCATCCTTGGTTTTTTGTTAATGCGTTCTATGATGGTGTCATCAATTGAGGGTTTGAGGATTGGGTGAACAGGGAATATAACATCCTTTGAAGGATCTTGAGGAGATATAAGAGAAGAAACACTCACCATTTCATTTGCATGTTGATTATCTTTTTCATGGGATGTTACCAATGGTTCAAATGAGTCAAATTTTTCCAACAAGGACATTGTCAAATCCTTATATTTTGATAATTTATCATGCTTAGCTTGACATAGTTCATTTATGTTTGATTATTAATTTTGATGCACATGATTAAAGTAGCATGCAATCCAACAATTAAGGCCTCATATTCAGTAGTGTTATTTTTACATAGGAAATTTAATTGATATGAAAAGGGAATAGGCTTTCCTTCAGGTGGAACCAATATCACTCCAGCACCAGAGCCTGTTCTACACTTGGATCCATCAAAATATAATTCCCATGTAGGAACTTTTGTTGTCAACACACTATCATTAGGAAAAGAATCATTTTTGGGTAGCACTAGAGGAGAAGATGCATCAACTAAGTGGTCAGTCAAGGCTTGACCTTTAATTTATTTTTGTAAAATAAAATTAAGGTCAAACTTTGTCAAAAACATAACCCATTTAGCTAAATTTCCTAATAAGTTTGGCTTGTTAAAAAGATGTTTGAGAGGATCAAATTTTTTCATGACTTGTATTTTTGCATTTAGTAAATAGTGTCGCAACTTACTAGTAACAAAGAAAAGAGCTAAACATTGTTTTTTCATTGGAGTGTATCACATTTCATAATTGATTAAAGTTTGACTAATGTAATAAAAAGGATGTTATTTTCCACTGTCATCTTGTTGAGCCAAGAATGTTCCAAGAGCATGGGATGATGTAGCTATGTAAAGGATGAAGGGTTTGTTTGGCACAACAGGTTGTAAAATGGGTAGAGTTGCAAGGTATTCCTTTAGACTCTCAAAGGCATGTTTACAATCCTCATTCCAATCAAAAGGCATATCTTTCTTGAGGATAAAAGGAAAGGTAAAGCTCAACTGCAATGAGGACAAATGGTCGATGGCTTGGAATTCTTCCTTATAATATGTGTACTGATAAATGTCTTAGAGGTGGCATGCTGATGATAGTAACACTTTGTATTCACCTTGATAACTGGTGGAGATATGATAAACCATAGGTTATGTAGGATCATGATGGGCCAAAAAAGTGGCAATATGATGGGTATGTGTAGGGTGCATGGTCGATGACTTATTTTACCAAAAATGATGAAACAAAATGATTTTAAAGGGAGATTCTCAGCTTTCCAACTAATATAAATTCATGTTTCTTTACTTGAATTTAAATAAATAATTATTATTCATTTTCTATTTGAAATTATGACTAAATTTTTGATCAATAGGTTGATTGAAAAAAAATCTATAGCTTTCAAACTGCACTACATTTTGAATCAAACATGTGTCACATTTTATGCTTCACATACTATAGGATTAAAAAAAAAAATTGAATTTCATGAAGTTTTGGCCAAGTTAAGGTGGTCAGACATACCATTTTTTATATTATTTAAAAGTTGTAATAAAAAATTCATAATTAATTATTTACTTGGAAAAAAATTACAAAAAAATATGCATTGCATCCGGACATGAGTCCTCTACTTATATGTAAAATCTTATAAAAAAATATTATGACTTTACTGTGGTTAGGGTGGTTAGATAGACACCCTATTTTTCCCTAAAAATTTAAGTACTAATGCATTGAAATTTCATTTTTTAGAAAATATATATATTTTTTAAAATAAACCTAGTAGTTTGTGAACTACAATCAATTTCTATGATTGTATTCTACATATTTTGAAATAATATAGATAACTTATTCAAATTTTTACATCAAGTTGTCTAACTCTGATTTTTTAAAAAAATTTGCCACTTAAGGGCCTATTTTTTCCATGATGATCCTGCACATACCCCATAAAATTTTTCCACTATCTACTCCAAAGACAAACTTTTTGGGATTGAGTTGCATGTTATATTTATGCATCCATTTTTATATTTGTCAAAGGACACTCACTTTGTCTTGTCTTGTTAAAGATTTGGCAAGGATGTGATCAACATAATCTTCCAGGATTTTGTGTATCTAATCATGAAATATGAATTTCATTGCTCTTTCATAAGTTGTGCCTACATTCTTTAATCCAAATAGCATCATAACCCAACAAAATGTTCCCCAAATAGTTGTACATGTTGTCTTGTATTGATCTTGTGGGTTGATGAATATCTGATTATAACTAGAAAATCCATCCATGAATGACAATAAAGCATGTCCTACAGTTAAATCCACAATCATGTTGATATTAGGAAGGGGAAAATCATCTTTTAAAGAGGATTTATTCAAGTCACGAAAATCTATACATATCCAAATATGATTATCAAGTTTAGTAACTGCGACAATATTTGAGATCTAAGGAGAATAATCAATAGGATGAATGAAACTTGTGTGAATGAGTTTTTCAAGTTCTCATTTAACATGCAAGGCTATCTTAGGATTCATCTTTCATATCTTTTGGTGAATAGGCTTAGCATTTTTTGCAAGAACAATATTATGTATGACTATTTTCGGGTCTATTCCTGACATATCTCAATATTTCAAAGAAAAAAATTTAGAAAAATCATGAAGCAAGGTTGTAGTATCCTCTTGTTCTTCATCATCAAGGAACTTCCTAATCTCAATAACCTTTTCTTTACCATTTATGTCCATTTGTATATTGATTGTATCTCCTAAGGGGAGTGCAATTGACTTAGGAGATTTAGGATTAATGCTTGTACTTGTCTCATTAGTATCAATATCTTTTGGATGGGTACTTATCATAGCGCAAGTAACTTTTATTTTGGAAGAAAATGGCTTATCAGAAGCACCTAACATTTATTTCAAGGCTTCATCAATTTCAATATACTCCCAAGATGGTGGTGAATCCATATCAAGAAATTCAAGATGATTTAGCATAAGATTGGTTTTTGGTTTACATGTGATGGTGTTGATGTTGAGCGATGGTAGTTGAATTTCTTTTGCTATCTTAGAAAAGGAATATCCCAAACTCATCTTTGTTTCTTGTGTATTAGGTTCTAGAGGAACTTGAATTCCTTGTGCATTCTTTCCACATCCTTTACTATTATATCCCAATTGTTTCACTAGTGCATAGCCTTTCCTATAAAGTCTTTCCATTTTGTTCAAGTTAGGAGGATGTTGATAATATATCTCATCAAAATTCATTGTGTATGTTGTATTTTCTTCCAAAGGGGATGATGTAGATATTTGGGAAGATTCTTTCAAATTCTGAGTTGACATAACTATTGGTTTTCCAAATGTGTGTTATATGTTAATATAACTATTGGTTTTTCAAATTCCCACTGATTATGCTAGAATAAGATTCTCACTTTGGAAAATCTTGGTAAAAGAGGAATTCAATTACCAAACAGGTGTTATATGTGCAGGAATGAAGCCGAGACTATTAATCACCTTTTCCTGCATTGTCCTTTTATGTCAAATATTTGGGATAAATTGCTGGGGCTTCTTGATCTGGTGTGGGTTTTTCCTGCTTCTGTCGAAGATTTTTTCATTCAATGGAAAGCTCCTTCTAAAAATCCTTTTGTGAGAAAGCTATGGTCTTTTATTCTTCCTTTTGTGTCTTGGAATATTTGGAAGGAAAGGAACAATAGAGTGTTTAGGGATAAAGAAATGTCGGAAGGGGACTTGTTTGCTAAAATTGTTAGGGCTATAAAGGAAATTTTATCCTTAATTCCTGGAAAAATGTTCAAGAAAGCTTTCTGGTCTCCTTTTGATATTGCTATGGCCGAAAAATGGAATTCTAAATTAGTTGGATCAAATATAATCAAACTTGGAGTGAGTGGGAGAGATAATGCTATTTGGTCTATGCCGCCTTTGGGCTGGGTGAAAGCCAATTTTGATGGTGCGGCTAAAGGTAACCCTGGGAAAGCTGGTAGTGGGTGTGTGTTAAGGGACAACACGGGGGCTTTTATTGCGGCTTTTGCTGTGGATATTAGAATTCAAACTAATCATGTCGCGGAAGTAGTTGGGGCTTTTCATGTGGTCAGTCTAGCCCTCAAGATCAACACGAAACATCTTTGGCTGGAGGGCGATTCTTTGAATATAATAAATTGCATTCTTGGGCTTACCCCCCCTCGTGGACCATCAAAAAATGGATCGAAGACACGAGAACTTTATTAAGCAAATTTGATAAAGTGAAAGTTTCCCATGCCTATAGAGAAGCCAATAGGGTGGTGGATTTCTTCGCTAATGAAGGGGTTAGGAAGGGTGGGGAAAACACGTGGAGGAAGAATGACTACATTCATCCTGAAGTGAAAGTGCTAATTTATTATGATTCAGTGCATGGAAGAGAAGGAAATCTTAGTCATAATGAAACGGATAAAGATCTGGTACATTGATTTCATTAGATTTGATG
>VDFB02299344.1:48970-122669 GCA_007258455.2 Sequoia sempervirens
GGCCATCCCAGTCACTAGGGACACGCACCAGGGGTTTTAGCGACTACCAGCGGACTCCGTCTCCATACGGCGGTTATCAGGGGACACCTACCCGTGAGTACCAGGGGACACCTACCCGCGAGTACCAGGGGACACCAACACACAGAGGGTCAGCACCTGATTCTCCATAGAGGTCAGATGTGGGCAGCTCACAGTAGAGCAGACAGATGCAGGACATTGGTTATTTTTGGTAGATATAGGATGGGTGATTTGTTCATGTCGCTGTGATCCACATCTCTTGATTTTGTACCTTATTATGTGATATATGATGGAGATGTATTATATCCTGACATTGTATTATTTTGATTATATGATGGCCTGTATCGACATTATGCAAGATGTTTTCTTTATGCAGCTATATGAGATGACTCATGATGTGATTTTGTATGCATATATATATACACATGTTTATATGGATGATTTATGGTTTTATGCTTTATGTTTTATGGATGGATGATTTATGATTGATGCAAACATTTCTATGATGTATGATGTATGGATGCACATGTTTATATGATTTATGATGTATGATTGATGGATGTACATGTGGCTGGATGATTTATGCATGTTTATATGATGTATAATGTATGATTTATGGATGCACATGTGGATGGATGATTTATGCATGTTTATATGATGTATAATGTATGATTGATGGATGCACATGTGGATGGATGATTTATGCATGTTTATATGATGTATGATGTATGATTGATGGATGCACATGTGGATGGATGATTTATGCATGTTTATATGATGTATGATGTATGATTTATGGATGCACATGTTTATATGATGTATGATGTAATTACATGTCAATAACGACCGTTATGAGGATGTGGGTAGGCGATAGGCGGATGGAAGATTGCATTTGCCAAAAACAACCATTAATATCCTGAGAGGGAGAGGACCGACAAGAGGAACAAAGAACAAGAGTACTTGCACAACCGAAATCATAAGCCGTGGTTATGATGGAAATGAAGGGTGCATGCAAAGTGATGGAAATGCAGTGAAAATGAGATTTTGCCATCTTTGGAGCATTGATTTTTACTATAGCGTAGGGTACCAAACACCTTGATATAGAAGACCAAGGTGAGCAAGTACTCTACGCATGAAACAAACACAGCAAACAATAAGGTTATCCCAACACCCCGAGGTCATGATGACCTCGGTCAGGCTTGGTGTTGTAATAACCAAAAACACACAAAGTTGTCCCAGCGTAGCACAAGACCTAGAGATCTCGGGGGGTCTTACGAGGGACAACCGAGAAGACAGTCGATAAAACAAAAGATCAAGGTATGCCCCCATTTCAGCAGGTCAAAGCACGCCTTGGTATGATGGACCAAGGTGACCTTGACAAGTGATAGGAAGGAACCCAAAATGATAAACAAAATCTGAAAGCATGAAAAGATCAAAATCAAGACAATAGGTCCTTTGCCATAGGATCACAGTGATGGTCTGTTAGGAAGGGTTCATCCTGTTGAGACCAAAGGTGGATGCGAAATAAGGTGACCCAGTTGGCGTGGGATATTACCGAGGGACAAGATCTTGTAATGCAAAGGAATTCTGTTTGTTAAGAACCGGTAGATGTGGGCACAACTTGATAACGAAGCTCAAAATACTGTCATAACCTACAGACCTAGGGGCTCGGGGGCTGATCATAGATTAGCCTTGCCTACGTGAAAACGCAGAGCCCTCGTAGTTCCAGGAAAGACCATGGAAAAAATGGAAAGAAGACAAATGGTGACCGATGATGACGGACGAATGCCCCAGGGGTGAATCAAATGATCGACCTTGCCTACGTGACAGTGCAGGGGAAATGTAGTTCGACAAACAGACTCAACAAGATGGGACCTAGGTGAAGACCGACACGATGGATGATTCTACGTGATGACACGAGTGTGAATGACGTAAGCTCAGAGTGGGATACCGAAAAAAGCTCAGGAAAGGGGGATAGACTCGATGGGTCGTCCAATGCTCAATCAATATTTACCAAACAGTCCGAGATGAGATGGGTGAGGACAATAGTGCGGATGATGGCATACAATAACTAGGATGTCAGGTAGATAATGATTAAACCCTCTACGGATGACGCCTGTTGCCAGGTTTTCACCATAGGACGAATTTATTTCTCTTGACTATTTTTAGATTTTTGACTTTTTTGATTTTTTTAGATTTTTTTAGATTTTTTTGATTTTTTTGGATTTTTGACCAGGTGGGGTAACCGAGCAGACTTAGGAGTAGAACTTTTTCAAATGCATGACATTGATAGGCTCGTCAAGGGGGTCTCCTTCAAGAGTAGTCAACCTGTATGCCCCTGATCCATATTTAGCAGCTATGATATAGGGCCCCAACCAATTTGCCTCAAATTTTCCTTTCTTGTCTCGGTCTTGCTGAGTACGTTGGTTCTCTTTAAGAACAAGCTCGCCCACCTGGAATTGGCGAGGACGAACCTTCTTGTTGTAACTACGCTTGAGGCGATTCTGATATGCTTGCAGATGATCGTAGGCCTTTATTCTGCGTTCGTCCAATAACTCTAGCTGTGCAAGCCGTGCAACACGAGCATCCTCTTCGCTGATGAGGTTCTTAAGAGAGATTCTCAATGATGGGATTTCAACCTCGATTGGCAAGATAGCTTCGGCACCGAACACCAGAGAGTAGGGGGTGGCGCCTGTTGGGGTGCGGATGGATGTGTGATATGCCCAGAGGGCAGGATGAATGTGAAGGTGCCAATCTCATCCAGTGTGATTGACAACCTTTTTGAGAATACGAATGAGGGTTTTGTTGGTTGCTTCTGCCTGACCATTACCTTGGGGGTAATAAGGTGTTGACCAACGGTGCTGAATATGGAAGGTTTCGCATAGGTGTTTCATGGCTTGGTTCTTGAATGGTTTGCCGTTGTCGGAAATGATGGTGGATGGGATACCATATCTGTAGAGAATATGGTAAAGGATGAATTTGGAGATCTGAATGTCGGTGATTTGTGAGAGGGGTATTGCCTCTACCCACTTGGTAAAATACTCCGTGGCGGTGATTATGAAGGTATGGCCGTCGGATGATGGTGGATGAATCTTGCCAATCAAGTCGAAACCCCATTGAGAAAATGGCCATGGTGCCAGGAGGGGCTGAAGATCTTGTGCTGGAGCATGGATTAAATCTGTGTGTTGCTGGCATGGAAGACACTTTTTCACAAACTCACAAGCATCATGTTCCAACGTAGGCCAATAATATCCAGCCCGTAGGATCCTTTTGGCTAAAGCCATACCATTTGAATGGGCTCCACAAACACCGCCATGTACCTCCATTAATGTAGTATGGGCTTCGGTCTCATTTAGACATCTAAGGAGGATTCCATCATACCCACGATGATAAAGCGTATCTCCGACGATGACGTATCGAGAAGAGCGATGGATGAAGGATTTGCATTGGTTACGGGTAAGGTCGGGGGTATAGTGTTATCACGGAGGTAGGCATAGATGTCTTGGTACCATGGGGAGGTGGGACCCACAATTTCACACACCATTTCAGTCTCAGGGATATCGTATGCTGGGATTAATAGTTGTTCTACAAGAAACTCGCACTCTGTTCGATCCTTGGGCATGTCCAGGAGGGAGCCGATAGTGGCCATCGCATCAGCTGCTTTGTTTCGTACCCTGGGAATCTGTTCAAATTGTATGGAGGTGAAGTATTTCTTGAAATCATCCACCATGCGCTTGTAGGGTAACAACTTATCATCCTTGGTCAGAAACTCATCATTAACTTGCCTAATGACTAGAAAGGAATCACCGAAGACTTTCAACTGAGTTATGTGCCATTGTTTGGCAATCCTGAGATCGGTGAGGAGAGCTTCGTATTTAGCCATGTTGTTGGTACATGGGAATGCTATCCTAAATGACTTGGGATTGTAGTCACCTTGAGGGGTAACTAATAAAATTCCTGCCCCTGATCCATTATGTGTATATGATCCGTCAAAATATAGTGTCCACATGGGGGTTTCCTCAACTGAAAAGACTTCCTCATCAGGGAATTCTGTGATCAATGGGTGAGTGTCAACTAGAGGAGCTTCCGCCAACTGATCTGCAATTATCTACCCTTTGATAGCCTTGCGATCCACGTATTCTATGTCAAATTCACTGAGGAGCATGACCCACTTAGCCATGTGGCCAGTCAGAGTAGTTCTAGATAACAGGTATTTCAATGGGTCGATCTTGGCGATTAACTTGACTGGGTGACTGAGCATGTAATGGCGGAGCTTCTGTGTACTGAAGACTAGTGCGAGGCACGCTTTTTCCATGGGAGAGTAGTTTAGCTCATAGCCAACCAGTGTCTGAATGATATAGTAGACTGCCCTTTCTTTTGACGACTCATCATGCTGCGCCAACAATGCCCCCAGTGCGACTGAAGTGGCGGAGATGTAGAGCAAGAGGGGCTTGCCGGGAATAGGTGGCATCAATATTGGTGGATGGGCCAAATATTCCTTAATCTTGTCAAATCCCATCTGACATTGCGGGTTCCATCGAAAGGTGGAATCCTTTTTTAGAAGATGAGTGAATGGTTGACACTTGTCTGCCAGCTAGGCAATGAAGCGGTGGATGGACTGCATTTTTCCCTAAAGGCTTCTTAACTGTTTGAGATTGCATGGAGGGGGCATGTCTAGGATAGCCTTTACCTTAGCGGGATCAACTTCAATACCCCTGCGAGAGACAATGAAACCCAGCAACTTTCCAGAAGTGACCCCAAAGACACATTTTTTTGGATTCAGCCGCAACTTATAATGCTCTAACCGCTCAAATATCTTCTTTAGGATGGCAGGATGTTCTGCTCGTGTTCTAGATTTCCCTAATAGGTCATCAACATAGTCTTCCATGATGATATGTATGAGGTCATGGAAGATGACCGTCATTGCCCTCTGATAAGTCGCCCTTGCATTTTTGAGACCGAAGGGCATAACATTGTAGCAGAAGGTGCCCCAAGGAGTGGTGAAGGTGGTTTTGTGTTGGTCTTCAGGTGCAATTCGAATCTGGTTGTACACGGAGAAGCCATCCATAAGGGACAACATCTCATGTCCTGCTGTTAGGTCGACCAACATGTCAATATTGGGTAGGGGGAAGTCATCTTTTGGACAGGCTTTGTTGAGATCCCTGAAGTTTGTACATATCCGAATGTCACCATTTGGTTTAGCTACTGGCACTATGTTGGAGATCCATTCAGAGTAGTCAATTGGTCTGATAAATCCTGCCTCCAGTAACTTCTCTAATTCCCTCTTGACTAATAATGCAACTTGCGGATGCATCTTGCGGAGTTTTTGCTTGACAGGTTTAGCATCTGGGCAGATATCCAGGTGATGAACCACCAAGGCGGGATCTAAGCCTGGCATGTCCGAGTATGACCAAGTAAAGTTAACAACTCCCTCCTGGAGTAGCTGTGCAAAGATCAGAAACTCTTGTTCGGAGAGTGACTTGGCTACATAGGTGATCTAGGGATTTTCAACAGTTCCCAAATTAATCTCTTGCGTTTCTTCAATCAGAACAGATGATCTGACAGATAGCTGAGTTCCCATAAGGGGAAGATGAACATCTCCATCTTCTAGCACCTCTTCGAGGTTTTCGCCATCAGATGCGTCCTTTATTTTTACTTTTTCAAGGTCACGAAGTGCCTCAGGGAGGTTTTCACTAGATGACCATTTGTTATTTTTCTTATTCTTACTTTTGCGACCGGAGTGTTCATCCTTCCCCAATCCCATAAGGTTAACATAGGTATCTGCAGACATACTGATAGGTGTGCTAGTTCGTAGGTCCTAATCAATGAGCTCAAGATGGAAAAGGGATAGGCTAATAGTGCAGACGGATAGGCATTCGAACATGGAAGATAGGTCGGCATGATCGACATCATCGTACGCACGTATGATGGATTCCTCCTCGGGTATGTCCTCCAATAAGCCGTTGTCCACAACTACACTATTGGAAGCATTAGACGATGTTTCGGGGCCTTTTTGCTTTTTGTCATACCCAATGCCCACATTTTTTGATAGCAGAGATGTATCAATGGGTTGTAACCGCCCTTGTTCTTGCTTTCCCAGGCCTCTGCCTTGATAGTTATGCTTTTCCACAAACTTTGTCGGCCAAGGGTACTTTTCTTGGAAGTATTCTTTGAGAGGAGTTTCCGGCTGAGGCTCTTCTCGGTAAACCCATTGGCTTATGTCTTCTTCAGGCGCATCTATCTTGATACTTGGGGATACAAAAGTGGTAGTAGGGATGTTGTTGCCACAGAAGGTGACAGTCTTGTCCTCTTTTGGGGTAGCATGGAAAGGTTGACCATACTCATGTGGTGATGGTGGCATGGTCGCTACATTAAGAGCAGTATGCATTTCATACTCGCCACACCCTTTGTCAATGATCTGGACTTTTGTGATGGTAGGATCAGTGGAGGATGGCGTGGTTATGATGGTGGATGGTGGATTAACGGGTGATGGCCGAGATGCCCTCATTTCAACCCCAGGACAATAATGCAAATGGGGAAATGATGTCTCTAGGGCGCGGCAATATTCGAACGGTTGGGGATCGGCATAGATGGTGACCTCTTGTCCGTTGACTGGGAATTTGAGGCACTGATGGTAGGTGGAAGGCACGGCTTGCATAGCATGGAGCCATGGATGGCCGAGGAGGAGATTATATGGTAAGTCCAGATCAAGGACATGGCAGGTGATGTACTGAACTACCGGTCCCACTTGGACCGGAAGATTGATGATCCCTTCTGAATTTCTTTCTGCATTGTCATAAGCCTTGATTGTAATAATCTGGTTACTTAGGTCTTCTTGGGTATACCCCACCTGCTTTATGAATTTTAAAGTGCACAAGTTGAGGGCAGAGCCATTATCTACCAGGACCCTTTTTATTTTATGCCGAGCGACTACGACTTCAATATGTAAGGGGCGATTGTGATTAGCATCAATGTTGGGCATATCATCGTGGCTGAAGTGTAGTTGGTGAGATGAGGCTAGGTGTCCTACCAAGGCTTGAAACTGTGTAGGATCCATATTATTAGGCACATGGGTTTCCTGTAGGGCTCTATTAAGGATTTCTTGATACACGGGGGAAGACTTGAGTAAATCCAAGATGGAGATATGCGCAGGGGTCTTTCCCAAGTGATCAAGGATATTGTACTAGGAAGTTACAGGAGTCGGTTGGGCAGGTGCAGAGGCTGCAGGAATGGTGATGCGGGCTCGTCGTGTGGTAACAGCACATTGAGAGTCTTTAGCTTTGACATGTATCATGGATACACGAGGTTCTACCTGCTCAATGTAATGAATAATACCCTCATAATTGAAGGGTACATTCTTGTAACTCACATTATTTGTGCTGTTGTTTTGAGGATTACTGTTGGAAGTGCTCGGGCCTTGGTTATGGTTTGGGAAAGTGTTTTGATAAATTTGTAACTGAGCATTGGACGACGGAGTTTGGTTAGGCTCAACCTTGATGTCACCTCGATCGATGAGATCCTGGACGTAGTTTTTCAGACCCTGACACTTATTCAAAGAGTGCCCTTTAATTTTGTGGAACTCACAATATTCATTTTCCCTAAACCATGCGGGCTTAGGTTTGGATTCGTCTAGTGGCTTGGTGACATGGTACGTGATTGGATAGCTGATCTACAATAGTTTATTGAAGACGACACTCAAGGGTTCTCCTAGTTGAGCATATTGGCGTTTAGGGTTCCCTTGGTTATTTTGATTGGACTATTGGGGAGGACGGGGTGTCCCTTGCGGTACGGATATGGCATTAGGTATAGATTGCTATTGTTTCTGGGATGCGTTGGCCACTTGGACATGTTTAGTATCATTGACACCATCATTGACTGCATTCTTGTTCTTGTTCCAGAAATGTGGCTTGTCGTTGAATGTCCTTTCCCTATCTTGGTTATATATTTTGATGTGCCCCTTGGCAACAAGGGCACGCTCAAGGATGGGTCCTTTCTCCACCACCTCCGCAAAAGTGGTGACACAGTGTAATCGGAAGTTGTGAGCCATGTCAGGATGGGAATTCTCCACGAAGAGGGTGACCATGTCCTTTTCTTTCAAAGGAGTTTTCATTCGGCTTGCCAGGGCATGCCACCTCTGGAGGTAGCTAGTAAAAGTTTCCCCTTCACATTGTTTCTACTTGAGAAGATCTAGGGTATCAGTATCTTTCTCCAAGTTGAAGGAGAAGTAGGAGACAAACCTTTCTGAAAAGTCCGCAAAAGATTTTATAGACCCCTTGTCGAGGGTCATGAACCACCCTAGCACGTCACTCCCCAGACTTTGGGGGAATAGACGCAAGAGATAGTTGTCATTGTGGATCACTTCTTGACACTGGGAGTAAAATTCTTGTAGGTGGGCCTTAGGATCTTTGTTCCCCTTATATTTGTCAAATTTTGGCATCTCAAAATGCTTGGGGAAGGAAATCAATGAGATGGAGGGATCATACGGATAGGGACATATATCTTCGAACTTGAATGATTGCTTGCTAGTCCCTGCCTGGAGATCTTTTAGTGCGGCTTTGATCTCTAGTATGTCCGCATTGGCCGACGTGTTAAACGGATATTGATGATAGGATGATTGTGGATTCTGAGAGGATGTTTGGGGATGGGTGTGGGGATAATGAGGAGGTGGTACCTCTTGCAGATATGCCAAGGGACCTTGTTGATAAAAAGGTTGTTGTTGTGATGTGGGATATTGATTGGTTGGGTAGTTGTGGGTGGCGTATTGTTGGGAAGTATGGAGAAAGTGTTGCTGATTAGCTTGTGGATATTGGGGGTGTTGATATGACTATTGTGATGCCCCATAGGAGGGTTGTTGTTGATATTGTTGCTGGTTGTAACAGTTGTAGTGATGAGGTGGTTGTTGATATTGTTGTTGATGCATAGGTGGTGCCTGTGATGGGCGAGATGGGATGCTATGTTGTGGTTGCGCTTGTGGGCGTAAAATGGATGCAAGGAATGAAGATACGGTCAGGGCTGAAGGCCGAGGTTGATTTACTTGCAGTTGATGTTGTGATGGTTGTGTTGAAAATAGGGGATTGACCAATGATTGTTGTTGAGGTGGAGGTACAATTGAGATGTTGTGCGATGGAGGTTGTTGAGCACTAGTGGGAGCGTAGGATTGGGGAGGTTGTTGGGATATGAATGATGATGGTGGAGGGATGTTGGATTGGGGCAGCTGTGGAGGATGTTGAGGTATGAACGACGATGGTGGAGGAATATTGGATTGGGACGATGGTGGAGGATTAAATGACGCTGAAGGAGGGATGTTGGATTCGGACTATGGCAGAGGGTTGAATGACGATGGAGGAGGGATGTTGGATTGGGGCGGCTATTGAGATAGAATCGATGATGGTGGAGGATTTCTAGCCCCAAGAGGTGGGGGTAAGGCAGTGAAAGGGTTGCCCCCAGTGTTGGCAGGAAGCGGGTTCGAGGGGGGTGGTGCCAGTAGCATTAATGGTTGCGGTTGTGGGATGTTTTTTGGCATGCCATAGGCAAAAGGATCATTGCGATCAATAGTTTGGGGGGCTCCTGTGACTGAGATGGTGGGATGTGTGGGATTTCCAACGGGATATAGGACAGCATTGCCGAACTCAGGTTGATGCCAGCTACTGGGGATGTCATGTGCAACTTGGGGTACATTAGATGTGGAGGTGCCATACTTGGATAGGTCGACACTTGATGGCAACTTGACACCTTTGTCAATCAAGTGAGCCAAGATTCGGTCACCATGTCTTTCGAGAAGGCGCTCTGTCATTTTTGCATTAACTAGGTTGCTAAAGTGCTCCTCGAACATGAGCTCAGGTTGATCGGCCATGTTTTCTTCTCCAGGTGGTGATGTGTTTTGACCATCCACATTGGATTGTGATGAGGTACCGTTGTGGGGGTCGTGAGGGATATTAGCACCATAGTTTGGGTCTGACGTGATGTTGACTGTGTTGGTGAGATCTTGTGGGTTGTTCAATTGGGCATTCAGGGCTTGTTGGTCGGCCATTTTCTTTGCTTGTGATCGAGTCTGAACGGGCATGCAAGATGATGAAGTAGATCAAGATATTAGAAAACACATTGATGATGAAAGATTAGTTGACGATGATTGATTAGGTTGACGTGGATTGGCTTGATGGAATTGGATTGGATTGATAAGTAGATGTTGGATTAACCTAGATTCTGGGTTTTGATCCGAATAGGTTTGATGATGTGGGGATTGGATTGATATGATGATTAGGATTGATGTGATGATGACGACCGAGATCCACAACCGAGTTTAAGAAGGATCCTTGGTAACACTAGGTATTGATTAAAAGGTGGATGTATGATAACGACACCGAATCCAACTTGAGATAGAAGCGGATTGATTGGGTCGAAAAGGATAACTGACCTAAGACAGATAGCGATCCTAAGCCAGCTATGATGATTGTGATTAGGGATGAATACCTAGGTCAACTTGGATGACGACTCTAACGGGGTTTATATGGAATAATGGAGATTAGAGATGAAAGCGTGTTTAGGACGGATGGGGAGTGTCTCAAGATAGATGAATGGCTTCCGAAACAAGCAAAAGACTATTCAGGACAAATGACCCTTAGAACGAAGGGATGGGGGCTCGGAACGAATGTTCAGATGTTTGTTTTGGATGCTAAATGATCGTTTCGGTGTTCAAAACAGATGGAAAATGGATGCTAAATGATGGTATAGGATGGCCAAAGGGATAGGTCCGCCACTACAAAAGGACAGGTCCACCACTGTATTGGGACCAATCCGCCATAGCAGTAGGACAGATCCGCCACAGCACTAGGACAGATCCGCCACAGCACTGGGACCAATCCACCACTGCACTGGGACCAATCCGCCACAGCACTAGGACCAATCCGCCATAGCAGTAGGACAGATCCGCCACAGAACTAAGACAAATCTGCCACTACACTAAGACAAATCCGCCACTGCACTGGGACCAATCCGCCATAGCAGTAGGACATATCCGCCACAGCACTAGGACAGATCTGCCATTCTATCAGGACCAATCCGCCACTCTGTAACCTGGACCTTGAAAAATGCAAAAAATAGCAAATGTGAAGAAAATAGACCCGTTTGTGGGTCCCACCGGGCGTGCCAGAAATGTGATAGGTTGAATTAGGTGGTTAGAAATCAAGCAACAAGTCAAAAGGAGTGCAAATAAACAACTTAAACAACCTACACTTCAAGATTAGCCTAAGTTAGAAACAAAACAAGACAAAGCCACAAAATGGAACTTTATACCTTGCGTTGAGTCGATTCTTTGGTTGGCCCTTCGATCTTTGACGTGTATGCTCCTTGGATGGCAAGATGCAAGCTAGATGAGGATATGAAGATGGATGCAAGTGGATGAAAATGTGAAAATGACTAAGTAGAGGTTGAGAAACAAAACTGCAAGAGTTTGGCTAGCACAAATAATCTCCCTCAAAATGAGAGAAAAAAGGGGGTATTTATAGGATTTTTGGGAAATCCTAGGGGAAATGGACGGTCAAGATTGATCCACCAAATATCAAGATGTAGGGCTAAGGTGAGTTGAGAACTCACAAGCCCTCACATCTTGACATGTGGCATGTGAGATAGCCCTAAAAGGTGAAGTGGACATGAGGTGGAGGGAAAGGACATGACATGGAGAGGGGTACAAAGTACCTTGGGATTGGACAAGATCTCCTCATAAAGGAGGTCCTTGTCCCCATGTGGGTGAGAGGACAAGTGGGGAATTAAAAATTCTTCAAATATCCTTATGGAGATGAGAGAAAGAATAAAGAATGAATAGAGGACATGTGGGGAGAAGTGAAGGAATTAAAAATTCCTTTTAGGTGCCTTGGGGGATTAAAAGGTGAATTAAAAATTCACATGGGGAAGGGGGATGCCTTGTCCAAAAGGAGAAAGCCTTTAATAAGGTTGACTCAAGGACATGTGCCATAAATAGGATGAGGATTAGGTTAGGCTAATCAAATGATTAAGGTTGTGCAAGTCCCCAGTTAGATAGGCTAATGACTGATTAGAGGCAAGTGGGAAATTATGGAGGATGTGACCTTAATGATGATTAAGGGTGTGCACATGCTAACCCTGGTTAATTAGAAGAAGATGAAGTATTAAAATGGATTAAGGACCAACTTGCAAAAGTTGGAGGATGTGACCATGAGAGAGAAAAGATGAATTAAAAATGAATTTTAATTCAAAAGGGGAATATGACTAAATTAAATAAAAGGGCATATTTATTTAATTTAGAGGAGGAAGAGGGGCAAAGTATTAAATTGAATACTTTAGGACCTTTGTGCAAGATGCAGGGTATTAATTAAACACCTAGTTTAATTAATATTGACAAAGGGGATGAGCAACCGGATGAACAGGGAGACGCATTTGATCATATGGAAGTGATCAAAATTAGACGTCTACAGTATGCATTGGTGATGATGATGTTAGTGTAGAAATAAGATGATGACAAGAGGATCCCACAAGTTCATGATTTGATGAGACTTTATTAGAGATGATGATGATGATAGATGATGATATTGATAAATGATGATATTTTCTTATCAAGGATTGGGATTTTAAAAGAGCTACTTACCTTATGTTTGATTACACATGTAGATACGATGCATCAAGGTATAAAGAACTAGGATGGTGTTGTACCTAGTGCGATGGACTTTGACTCGACAAATAGATAGGAGTATTCTTGTTCACACTTGATATATAGAAACCTTGCTAGGACGTACCTAAGAAAGCAAGTATTCACCAAGTTATTTTACAAGAATGTCAAACAAGCACAACAAATAAAAGATAATGATCATTGCCCCATTCCTATCTCTCTAAATCCTTTGTTCGGATATCATCAAGAGGTCCTTGGAATGAGCACAATAAGATAAATCAAAAGAAAAGATCAAGTACGCAAAACATGCCAATGTTCTTGATATAAGGTTGATTGACATGTTTGCGACTGATCAAGCGTTTGATTTTGTTTTAAAGGTTAGTTGTTTTGATTTTGATTTTACAATTGAAGATTGATTTTACTGATTGTTGTAATTGTTTCTGTTTGGGTTTCCGAAGGATGAAGGTGACGATCAGTTTATTATGGATGATTGATTATTACGAGTGTAAGCGAAATGAGATGGATGGGTTTTTTCAAATATTTGGATGTTTTTGATGTTTTGAAATGTTTTGAGGCTGTTTTTGGTGTTTTTGAGATTTTTCAAATGTTTTGATTTTTGATTTTTTCAAATGTTTTTGGATTTTGTGTCTTTTGAATGTTTTTGGATTTTGATGTCTCGGGGGCTGATCAAAGATGAGCCTTGACTATGTTTAAGCTCAGAGATGACGTAGTTCAGATACTATGTTTTTGATGTTTTTGGATTTTTCGCATGATTTTGACGATTTGGATGTGGATATGTGTGATGATATTAGTGATCTGTTTGGGATTTTATTGAAGACAAAGCTAAGGTTGATTGATTTAATCGATGGATTGATGATGATGATAACATTGTTGAAGACACACAATAATGCAAGGATTTGATTGATCAGGATTGATGATGATAACATTGTTGAGGATGCACAACAATGTAAGGATAGTGTTTAAGAAACACTATGATATCCTGAGATGATGATGAATTGATTGGATTTGATTGATCATGATGAAGCTTGATTTTGGAACATAAGATGTCTGAATGATTTGATGTGATGTTGACGTGCAAATTGGATGCAACTGATATTGATTGTTTAGATTGATGTTCAATTGAAAGATGAGGACTGATAAGGAACATCTTCTCGTCAAAATGTGCAATGGGTTAGTGATTTGGATTTTGGATAAAAAATGCTTTGACCAATTAGGTTTCACATTTGTCAATGTTCGGATCACCACATAAGTTGGAGGATATAGACCAAGATTTATTCTCGAAGCAAGATGTAAATATCTACCCCCAGTGTCTAGCAATGTATGGAGTGCGATGGATGGATGCTCGAATAAGTGTACGGATGGATGGATATGGTAAGTACACCAAGGATTCCAAAAGATTATCTTGCGATAAGATAAGGTATTTGGATATTGCTTCATAGCTCAGATAATGCTACCTAGGTTAGGATCAATGAAAACATACCATATCAAGATGTTTACCATATAAGCAAGCATAAAGTGTGCACCAAAATTTCATCAAGATCAAGATAACTAAGATGATGGATGTAGATATATGCGAATGGATTGGATAAATGGTTTATGGATGAATGGATTTATTATGGATAAGATGGATTAAATGCTCGATTTATTACAGATGGGATGCGATTCTTTCACCTAAAGTGGCACACATAGATGCTCGATTCTACACATGATGCCTATTTGCCAGGTTTTCATCATGGTATTGCCCAAAGCACTGCCCATGCGGTTTTCACTAGAGGACAATATTTTTTCTTTACTATTCTTAATCCTTTTTCTAATTTTTTTGGACTTATTATTTTTTTGATTTTTTTGGTTTTTCTGAAAGATTTATGCTCAGGCTGAATCACAAGGTGTTGCTAACGTAGATGCCCCTATCATAATGTGCCATCGATATCCTTCTTGAAGGAGCTACTTTGCTAAGATACATGCACTTAAATACAACTTTCGAGATTCGTGATCTGCTTCATCGATACTGTCCAGAGTTAACTTTGTTTCTGTGCGCACATCATGATAGAGTGCCTTCTGAATCCTTTTGATGAAAGGTCATTGCCAATACATGGTTAATGTGAGAATTAGATATCATGCACGGAGGCGTGGATGGAGTGTGTTTAGGGATAAAAGATGGATTGGTTGACAACTTGGAATCTTTGATTCTCCAAACTTGGGAAGATGAACAATGATGGGTGGATACAAAAGTGTACGTGGAATTAGGACCAAATGCCTAATATACCTTATACATCGCTTGAAAAGCTTGCTTTTTCTTTTGCAGACATCTTTGATGGATACCTTTCCCTTTTTTATTTTTCCCCATAGTTTCTTTAACTGATGGAGTTTGATAGGGATGATCGTTCTTTGTATTCTTTGGTATCCATTTGTATTTGAATTGTCCATTATGCTTTCCAACTGCTTTTTCTTTGATAACATTTTTCGTACTTTGATTCAAATCTTTCTTTTGACATTGGTCCCAATTCGTGGATGGGGTGATGGGTGGATGAAGATTCATGACATGACTAGTTGTAGTATTGGCATTGGTTTCATCATAAGGATTCTTTATGCTCCCTATGTTGACGTTTGCTTGAGATGAAGCTTCCCCCAGTATGGTGGTAGTAGTACCTTCATGCTTTGATTCTCCCTGTTTTGAGATGTCTTGTTCAGTAAACATGCTCTGACGAATGACCACCGTAGGTGACGTTGTTTCAATTTGCTGCTCTGCTAACTCTGGATGTTCTATTTGGCTTGTTTCTTTGAGTAGATAATGCTGGATATCTTTATTCATGATGTCCTCGATCTGAGTTTGGGTAATATTTGATCCTGATGTTGATAACTCAGTTTCACTGTACGAGTTAATAATCTACTCTTTTTGTGTAATAATATCAGGAGTAAAGGAATCCTCTTCCGAACGAAGATCATCTATGTGTCCATCCATAGAAATCATCTCATGGGTAGATGGAGGAGCATGTGCTACATGGATATGATCATCTTTGATAGATAGGAGAGTGTCCATGAGATTATTGTAGTATCTTGAAGATACAAATTCTTGATCTTGAATGATTTCGTGGTTGCTTTCAACATGCTTTGGATCAAGTTCCTGACATGGGTTAGTTCCATAAGCATCAGGTATGTCTGCCACTTGGATGTCCACAACCTGCTGTATTCGAGGGTCCGCAACGATTTGCATGGGGATGCGATTTATTTCGCCCATGATATTAATCTTTGTTTTGTCGAGTTGGGTGACTTTTCTCTTTGAAGGCATGGGGGTGATGCCAAGAGCCTTGCACACAACCAAGGGCATAACGTTGGCAGACGCGCCTGAATCGAGCAGGCAGTTGTGCAAATTCTTGCCAAAGACCCTAATAGTAGTCAGGAATGGGGGAGTTTTCGGTCTCCCCTGGAGGATGCCCACGGGTGTGTCCATTTGAGCTATTTGGCCTTTGTTCCTGTCATTGCCTGTACCCTGGGTTTGTTTAAATTGCTGGTCCTTAGGAGGCTGTCTACCAGTCCTCTCTGGTTCCTTTTCAGTGTATCTACTAGCCGACTGATTGATGGGTATATGATTCCTTCTTCCAGTGTTGTCCTGTATCTCTTGTTCTTTCCTGGGCTCCTCAAAGGTTACCCTCTTGGCCGGGGTTTCTTGTGTCGTGCTAGGTGAGGGAGTCCCATTCAGAACCCTGAAAAAGGCGTGCCTCATGGCAGGAACCTTGAGCAATTCGAAGGCCGACAAACTAATTTTGAACTTCTTGAACTCCTCCGCCACGTACTCACCCATTTGCTCAATTTCAGAGCTAAAGGCTTGGCCTATGGAAGAACTAGGGGTTTGGCTCTTGGTTTGCCCAGGCGGATTTTGGGTTTGGCTCTGGGGCTGACCTTGCGGTTGGTTTTGGGGTTGGTTTCTGTTGAGATATTGGGCGGGTATATGAGGGAGCCCTGGGTTATTGCTAGCATTTGGATCAGGCGGGGTGGCGAAGTTGTTTGGTGGAGTAGAAGTGGTGAAGGGCCTACCGGCTTGTCTATTCCTAAGGAAATAGGGACTTGACCATTGATGGAACATGTGGACCTCATCGACAAATGGCTCTTCTTCATCCATCGGACCGTTATCTATCGAATCAAAAAGCTGAGCTAGAGTTGATTTGTTGCTTACCTCTTGCGCTTTCTCATCCTCGATGGGGGCGGGCTCAGCTTCGGGCTCGTTGCGGTCTCCCTGTGGAAACATCGCCTGATTGACCACCAGACATGAGGAATCGTAGGGCTCCGATGGGACGATGTCCCTATAGTTGGCATTATCAACGGCATTTTGTACTTCTACTTGGAAGATTTCTACAGCTGTCTCGAACTCAGGGCAGTCCAGCTCAGAATGTCTGCTAGTTTTGTGAAGTCGGCACCATCCGGACAAAGCTGCCTCGGCCAAATACACACTACTAGATGTTCGGTCATTGCCTGTTGGTTGATCGAATGGTGTGGGGACACTGCCATTGTTGGGCCTGGTGTTCCATGTGCGATTTTGTCTCTGAGAAGGTCTTCTTTTTGTGTTTTGATTGGAATTCTGCCCCCTCTCATAATTCTGCCCCAAGGAGGTGCCTGCTTCCATGTTATCTCTGTTGTCTCTATTGTCTCGAGACTCTCGACTGTCCCTGTTGAGATTGGCCTGAAAGCTGCGTTGGGAGGCCTGCAGCTGATTATTCTGGTTCTTCAAATGCGTCATCTCTGTGGACATCTTCTTAATCATTTCGGTTAGCTCCTCCAACTTGTCCTTCTCGGCTGCACCTCCAGGCGATGGGGCCAGATTTTGGAGAAAAGCGGGTGGGGCTGCCGGCTGATTTTGATATGCTGGAGGAAAGTCCGGTCTTGATAAGTGCAACAATGCCTGGGGCTGTTGGGAATATGCTTGCTACTGTGGAGCTATTTGAGAATAGTTGTACTGCTGCTGGGGCTGCAAGTAAGATGTTGCGGGAGGCGCATAATTCAACGGCTACCCCGGATGCGGCACCATAGACAATTGTGGCACCTGGTTCATGAGAGGAGTTTGGTGAGCAAACGCCTGATTGAGCCCCTGAATTTGCATTGGGTGGGCGACGGGCCCCAAAGAGGGCAGAGGGCCGGCGATATTTTGTCCCAAATCCGAACTTGCAATGACAGCCTCCGCATAGGCGGTCAGTAAGGTGGCAGGCGGCGGGCGCATCCTTTTTACCAACGCTGCTGTGAGGTTATCCAAGATGCGTAGTAGACCGGCAAAGCAGTCGCATCATTATGGAGGTATGGATCCTGCAGCCTCATGTGAGCCCGATGGAAGCCATCATCGAAGGAGCTAATGGGTTCGTTTACCTCCCTTCTGATAGACATTAACTGCTGGTAAAGGTCAGCGGGGTTGACAGGAATCTTGTAATTCTGTAGGAAGGAATTCTTCATCAGGGTCCATGAGGTGATCGATCCCTGCGGCAGATTGATGTACCAGTAGAAGGCCTCTTCTCCCAATGAATGCGGAAAGAGGCGACACGCCACGTCCTCGTGACCTACCTGCATTTTGGTAATCGCCATTTCGAATATCTTAATATGCTCTTCGGCTGTTATTTGCATATCACGTGGATGGAATTTTGAACAAAAGCCCTCCGGATTCTTGGGCATGTCATTATAAATAGAAAAGTGTATCGGCGAAGGGTTATGCGCAAGCCAAGCCATGAGGGGAGGCTGAGGTGGAACTTGCTGTTGAAGAACAGGGATTTGGGGCTGTATTGGCAATACAACCACAATTTGAGGCTGCCCTTAAGCTATGGCTGCCTGGACTGTGCTTTGGGCTGAAAGGGCCGGGAGAGGAGCAAACCCCTGGCTACTGGAAGGAAGATGTGCAAATGTTGTTTGAGACGGTTGGGTGGAAGATGAAGGCCAGCCAAGTGAAGATGGAGGTGAAATGGAGGCAGATGAAAAAGAGGGAGAGACGAAGCTGCTTCCTTGTGCTCATTTTTCCCTCGTAGGAGGCTGTAATTCTTCAAATTCTCCCTTGTTTGGTGCTGATCGTAGAATACTTTGAAACCTTTCTGGGGAGAATGATCCGATCTGATCCAGCTTTGCTTTATCCCGTAGCTCAGTATTCCGATCGCTGCCCTCCTTCTAGCGCCAGTTCTGTTGATGGTGTTTTTATGCACTTCTCAACACAGGCAGTGCGTAGATGCACTACCTCTCTTGAAAGACAATCTCCCACAATCGGATTGCAGAACACTATCCCAAGATCTCTCGGATGTCAGGTCACGACAGTGCTTAGATACCTCAGTAGTTGATGTGATTTGCTGGAATCACAAGGCGGCCTTACGGGAATACAAAGTGTGGATGTGAAACACGAAGTAGGATCTTCAAAAGGGGAGTTCTTAGCATGAAAGAAGTTGGGTGTTGGCTGTAGGTTCAAATAGCAATCTCGAACTCCATTTAGTTGTTAGATTCAGCTTTATGAGGTATAATGAACCTTGGTGTTGTTTAATTTCTAAAGAAAGTGAAAAAAAGTGAAGGGGAAGGAAAGTTCCTAAGCCTAAAGCTTGCTACGAACAGTGATAATAGAGTCCCTGCAATGGACAATTCCTTCAAAATAATATCCCACTTAACTAGGGATTTCACAGTATCATGGGAATCGTGCAATCTTCTAAGGGCTGCAGATTTTTATCCTTCATCCACCACATATATGCATGAACTAAAGATAAGTGTTGAGGCAGCTTAAATCAGGTCCAGACTAACTTTGCAAAACTGTCTACCTTTAGCAAATAGCAAAAAGTATGGACTAAGGAGTTATCAACAAAGCAGAAATTTCTATGAACAGCTAACAGCATTCCTAAGATTATCAAATAGCATGAACAACTAACTAAATAGAAAATAGTTCCAAGTTAAACATCTAAGATTGGAGAAATGAATCAATTAACATGAGAGAAAATAAGGAAATGCACCAAGTCAATGCTATTTCTCATATATTTCAGCAGCATGTCTTTACAACAACTCAACTCTCCCTTTACAAATGAGGGGAGTGCTCTATTTATAGTGTTTCAAAAGACAAATGAATGGCCAAGATTCATTACAATTGTGTGGCCACGATTCATTATAAATTAGGGTTTCACTTACCCTCAAATAGATTTACAATTAAAAAACATGTTCTGTCTTTTCCCTATTTTGTCATCTAGTGGATGACACTATTTGCATTTTCGTCTTGTAGCTGATTGTTGTTTCTTTGGCTGTAGCTACCTTTCTGGGAGGTCTTCTTTCTTGGCTGGGCTGTCTGGTTGCTCCTCAGAGGCTGCGTGTTCAATGTGCTTGAGGATTATGACCTGGATCTTGTCTACCTCGAGGATTTCGCATCTCAATACCTGGTAGCTCCATTCTTTAGCATTCTCTTCCAGCCGCTTCCAGTCCTCGTCATACTTTGAGCCCTGATCCCTGAAGAGCTCTGATCTATCGAAGGCAAGGGTAGCGAAACCTAAGAAGTCTGTTGTGATATCTCCAGCTATCACGTCCTTCATCCTCTCCTCAAAGTATGACCTAACCTTTTCCGCATCCAACTGCACCGTGGGCATATCATGGCCTGTCATCAGCTTGAGGTACTCGGTGCATTCCGCTCAGATCTCCTTGATCCATGCAATATCTGGATCCACCCTGCTTTGGATCTGCTCCATCCTCTCCCTTCGATTGATGAGGTCCCTGCGCCATATGTCCACCAACCAGTGATCCTCCTTCTTTAATTTCAGTTTCTCTTCCCACGTACTTTCTGGCATTTGGAGGATGGCCTCAACCTTCGGGAAGGTAGAGTCGTAGATAGCAGGGAAGTCAGTGCAGAGCTTTCTTGTGCTTTCCAAGGATTGAACTAGGTCCAGGAACTTGTTGGCTATCTACATGGCCAAGTCGATCCCTATGTTCCTGACCTTTGTAACCTGCTGGAACCAGTCCTCCGTGGTCTTCTCTAGATTTTTCCTCCTTTCTAGCTTATCTATTTGTTCCTTGGAGAGCAGCTGTGGCGCGGCCGTTGAGGTAGTGGGGAGGTCGTCGATTGAAGACCATTGTTGGATGTAGTCAGTTAGGGAAGCAACCTGTGCCTTTAGGTCGTCCTTGGTGATCTTATCCTGCTTAATCAGATGCACCACCGTAGCCACTGACTCTTTCAGATGTCCGACCTTCTGTTCCCTAGTGGCTGTCCCTAGGTCGATCGTGGAAATGCTGTAACTTACTCCATCCTGGCCAATAGTTGGTGTTGCCACCTATGCAGCCCGAGAGCCAGAAGCGTCCATGGTTACCTTGGAATGGACCTTAGGCTTCTTTTCCTTCTTTGGTGTGGCTAGAGATCGAGCCAAGATGGCCTCCAATCTCGACCTCGGGTCGCTTAGAACAGGAGTAGTCTTTTCAAGTTACTTTTCTAGCCAGTTGGGCATGGCGGATTGGTCCTTGGGTGTATCATGGCTGCCCTCACCTGTCTCAGTCAGGGGAAAGACTTCTGCCTCCTTTTCCTTTTCAAGTCCTTCCTCCTTGGCAGCATCCTCCTCTTCGTCAGTCTTGATAGAATACGAGGCTTTTGACGGGTGCCCTGGTAGTCAATAGCTGAGTGGGATCTTCCTTTCCCGCCACCTCTTCTTCCTTTTCTTTGACAGCCTCGGCTCTGGGGCTCTTCACAACATGGACCTCGGCCTCAGTGATGGCATGTTTGGGCTGCTCCTCCGGTGGCTGCCCCTCTTCACCCGGCTGCTGAGCCGACTCTTCCTCGATGTCTTCATCAAAAGTTTGGACAACCTCTTTATCTCCCGAGCCATCCCCTTCATCCCTGCCCTCGGAGGAGCCCGTCTCTTCCTCTTCATAAGCAACCTTGTCAATGGTTCTGCGCTTGTATTCGGGTTGCTCGTAATAGTCATCGGCCTCCTCCTCTACAGACTTCGAAGCCTCTCGTTCTTGTTCTTCTAACTCTTTTGAAATCTGCATGGTGGCCTCCATGGCTGGCGGCCCTGTTGGCAGTTGCGAAGGCTGAGATGTGGCGAGGGCTTGGGCGAGGGCAGCCTGGAGAGCGGGGTCCATTAAAAGTTGCGAGAGCTCGGGGGAAGACTTTGCAGGTGCCGTGTAATGGCCTCGGGCACGCTAGAAAGGGGAACAGGCGATGGTATTGTTGCCAGAGGTAGCGAGGTGATGGGAGACATGGCAGCCGCAGAGGAAGGGGAAGTGGTCATGCTAGAGGAGTCAATATTGATTACGGATCCAGCTGGAGGTGAAGAAGCAAGGTGAACGGAAATGTCCACCGCTTGGGGAGATGAGGCGGCCGCGGTCTGAGAGGTGGGCAGCACACCAGCCGGGGGAGGAAGGAGCAATGGAGGCTGCGTCTCCGTCGTGACTACCGTCCTTTTAAGCTTCTTTGGAGACGAGCCTCCTGTATCCTTGGTTGTTTGTTCTTTGGGGCCCCCGGACTGTGCCATTTCTGCTTCTTTCCTCTTCTGGGACCTGGTGATGGGGGGAGACTTGGAAGTCTCACCAGCTGATGGGGAGGCAGCAACGTCCTCCGTGGCGCTCGGCCCGCTTTTGAGTGCCTCGTATGTAAGAGTTACCCCTTGTTGCTTTAGTTGTTCCACTTGCCCATCAACCCACTCCTTGGTGCGAGTTATGATAAGCTGTGTGATGGTATCCAGGTCCTCGACCTCTTGTTCATCCCAGTCGATGGAGGGGATCGCCAGGTCGGCAACCGCAGGGTACCTCGGGTGCACCAGTGTGGATTCATCTTCCCAGTCGGTTCCGCACCAAACACCGTATTCTTCTCAAGAACTACACCGCCATCCGCAGATGTAGTGCTCCCCGGCGACCTCTTATCATTCTTTACACCGCCTGCAAATCTTCAACATGGTACGTGGGCTTATGCCGGTCCTAGTTCTTCCGACGCGGGTCGCGGGGGACATCCATTCGCGGTAGCCGTACCACTCAAGGTTGTACCTGAGTTCCTTTTCTCTCGAAGCTAATGGGCGATTGAGATGTTTGCGTACCGAGCACCAGCCCTCAAATGGTGATCGCGAGAGGTGGACCGCTATCAAGTCGGGCTGAAAAATCGCCAATATGTTGGAGCTGCCGAAAGCTCCGTGAGAATAATCTATCATTTGGATATCCGCGTGCCTTTGTTCGGCCGCCTGCGGAATCCTGGGCAATGATGTGGGCAAATTCTAGGGAACCGAATGTACGTGAAGGCATACCTCTCGAGTGCCCCTCGGGCGCTGTGAGATTCCTCAAGTCCTGGCCATCACCGATAATATGACCTATGAAGGCATCATTGATCCGGCGGTACTCCTTTTTGAAGTAGCGGTATTGTAGTTGAGGGTACCTGTCAAAAGGCTTAAGCCCTCGTTTGTGATCTCCATTCGGCACCATGAAGAGCCCACTATATTGCCTCTTATCCGCCAACGAGTACACCAGGTACGAGGTCATATAAAACTTGTTGCTCTTCTTAACATTTACGAACTGCTCGTGGAAGCAGTTGTTGATGATACGCCCCCAGTCAAACGAGATCTTAGTTTCCACATCTTCATTTCCTCGTATGATCTGCTCAATGTAGTAAGCCATCCACTCCTGGAAGTAGGCGGCTGCTGGGAGGCCCATGACTCTGCTTAGCATAGTCACCAAGTCGTGATAATCCTCTTGAAAATCACTGCGGAACAGCTCTTGGGGAACTTTTGCGGCGTTGCCCCGTTTCTCCTTCAACCAGTAAACGTTGATTGACTTCTTGATGTTCAATGGACTGGCATCCCATGCCGCCTGACACTGCTCCAAAGTGGGAACTTGCATATGTGGGAATGTCGGAATATGGAATATTTTTCTAATTCCTTCCGCAGACATGTCGGCAAGGATATTCCCTTCTTTGTTTACGATTGTCCGGGTATCTGTCTGATAGGCTTCTCAGCAAGCCATTACCAGCTCAGGGGCTATTAGAGACGGCGGGAAGCCAGCAGCTTTAGCGATTCCACTTTGGCGTATCAATCGGGCATTCTTTGTCTTGGGATCGACCTTGACCCTCTGGGTGAACTCATCTATGTCCACCTGGCCTATGTTGGTGTCCGAGATCTCTTTCCAGTCGGTCGAAACCTTTGACTGGAGCGGTTCACCCTGAAATTGGAACTTTATTTGGTCTTTGTCGTCTTTCCCACGGGCAGCCCTTCCGGATTTCTTACCCTTGTCCTTTTCGGTAGAGGCCCCTGAAGTTCCCGCGGCCGATTCCATATATCCTGCAGGCAAAGGGCGAAGTTAGCACAAGAAAACACCGAAAACGTTAATGTTAGTCCGTATTGCGAGCATATTATATAAGCAACCATTCAAATGCATCATAATTTTAATTTTCTAACGATATTGATTTCACATCAGAGCATTTGACCAATCCGGGCCCAGAGGGCCGGACTTCCCTGGCAGGAATGCTGTCAGGAAGGGAAAACATGAGCAAAAGCTCCCGGAGACATCTGTTGGCCAGATTTTAATGTTTTAAGGGGTCTCTGATGAAGAACGACATGATTTAGGACGTGGGTCAAAGTTAGATTTTCAATTTGGATTGATTTGAATCGATTTGAGGAGCTCCAGAGGTTTCAGGCCAGAAGACAGTCAGGCGAAGGGAGCCGACGGCGAGCATCGGGTGGAAGTCCGGCGGCAGAAGTCCGGAGGCCGGATCCCAGGAGGTAAAAGGGACAGCCGCATTAGGTTTAGTTTAACAATTTATACTAGATGGCATTCGGGGCACCGGGACCCGGAGGCCGGGAGGCTACTAGCTGACGGCCGCCATGTAATTTTGATTCCTTCTAATGGCAGCAGCGAGCAGACTACCGGAGCCTGGAGCTCGGAAAGACGGGAGACACTGACTGCCGCAAATGAATAGGCTGGGAAGGCGAAGAAGCAACTGGGGTCCGAGACACGGGGCGCCATTGGTGGAAGGCCGCCGGGAACCCAGGGACGCACAAGTGACAGCGGCGGTGAAAGGGCAGACCGGGACCCGGAAGGCGGGCCGACGTGGCCCGACGGCCGCAGCAAGATGTTTGCTCTGGTCGAAACGGCGGCGGCGAAAGGGACCACGGGGCTCGGGATCAGCAAGACAGGGAATGACGGCCGCCACGAGGATTCCGCGATGATTTGAGCAGCGGCGGCGTCGGGGAGACAGGAACCCGGCGATCGGAAGGATCCGCGGAGGGGGCTGTCCTGTAATTTCAACAAAGCTAGGGCGACGGCGGCGGTAAAGGACATCCCGGAGTCCAAAGGTCGGGTAGCCGGAATGGTTCTGCCGTGTACAGCGGCGAAACAGCCACGGAGTTCCGGGGACGGAACTCCGGACGGCCGGGCCCGAGGGATCCGGGGGACGCGGAAATAGGGGATAGCCGGAAGATCCCGAAGCTAAAACGGTGGAAAATTCAAGGAAGCAGCTCGGGACGGGAAACCCGGAGGCCCGGGCCCGGAAGGGTTGACCTCCGCTGGGGGGGTTTATGGATCGGATCTAGACGGCGATGGAGGGCCTCGGGCCCGGCGGCGTTCTTCGCCCTATGCGAAGAACACCCGCGACACGGACAAGTCCCGGGAGACAAAAAATGGGGACTCCGACGGGCCACGGAAAATTCAAGGACATGGGTATGGGGCGCAACGCAGAGAATGTTCATTTTATGCAATTTAATTTCGTTGCTTTATTCATTTAAACCCCCTAAATGATCAAAAATAACAGGAGAGCGAACGACGATGGCCTACCTCCAACTCGCTAAGCGGGACGATGATGGGATGCACTGGCAGAGTTGACGGAACGATGCTGGGGCTGACGATCGCGATGGTGCAGTTTGTAGTGGGCTCCAACTCGGTCGCAGCTCCAATCCGCCAAAATTCGCAAGTTAAAATGACAATGGCGGGCCTTGGTTTATATACCCCATTAGGCATTAATGGTGCATTTAATGCCTCGTACGTCCACGCCAAAAGTCGGTGAGATTCAAATTCGAGTCGGCGGCAGCGACGAGGGCTTCGGGACCCGGCGGGCGGGAGGCTGTGCAACAATGACCGCCGCAAATATTTAAGGTGACCACGGACTGCGGCGGCGACGGAAGGATCGGGGCCCGGAGGTCGGGGCACAGCGGAGAGTTCGTCGCCGAAGAAACTTTTCGCACTTCGTTTGGATGGCGGCGGCGAACAACACCCCGGGGACCGAAGGGCGGGAGGCCGCAAAGAGTTCGTCGCCGTTTGATTTTGCACTTCGGCGACGGCGATGGCGAGCAAGACCCGGGAGCCCAAGGGACGGGCGGCCGACTGAGGATCGCCGTCGCGGACGGCGATCCTGGGTTGGAAGTCTGGACTCGGACTTCCGGAGCCCGGGGCCCGAATGAGCAGAGACCGGCCGAGAAACCCACAAGGAAAACGAACGGCAAATGGCCGGGCGGGTTGGGGGCTGAAGATTAAACGCCGGGCCGCATGGCAAATGCAGAGGAAACCCTGGGGAACCCCGAGGCCTGAAAGCCCCGGCGCTGGGGCCTGTATCGCCCCAGAACGCGAAAGGCTCAAGGAACGCACAAGCCCCCGGAGGGCAGGAAAAACAAAAAGGGAAACCATCGTCGATGTTAGAACGAAATCTTAGGGTAATATCGACCATGCAAAATGCCAAAAAAGAGGGGCACGCAAAATGAGGCGCCCCTGACAGACCCGACAAGGCAACAAGAAAAGAGGGTGCCCGTTCCCAATGGAGCGTGTGTGCTGAGGGCACAACAAATGGCGACTCCGCTGGAGGACGCTCCGGAGCGTTCTAGGGATAAATATTCATTCGGGACCCAGAATCTCTGGTTTCGCAGACCAAAAATGGCTTCCAAGGATGAATCCGGCAGAGCGAGATCCTTAATTGGGTCAGCTTACATGACATCTCGAAAGTGTGTGTAGAGTGAGTTCATTCCTTTCCTAGGGATCGTAACCAAGGTTATTACTTGAACCAAGTGAGGTACATAAGTTGCCTAACACCAAAAGTAACCTGGACATTGCCCCGCTGCCACTCAAGCGTCCATAGCCCCAGCGGAGTTATCGCTACAATCTCATGGATATTCTCTACTGCTAGCCGGGCGTCCATAGCCCCGGTAGAGTTATCCGAACACCCATACGGTCGTTTATTTTCTTTTTTTAGAGTTTCTTTTCTCTTCCTTTTACTTTGATATTTCATTTCTCTTTTACCATTTAGCTTGACCGGGTAAGCATTGAATCCTACAATGGGTTTGAGACTGCAGTGGTCACTGGAGTAGACTTAAGATTTTTCACTTACCTGGGTGTCGTGATAACCATAGATCAGTCCTTTAGAGTTTATTATTATGTAATTGGTGCGAGATCCGAGATGTGGGTAAGAAGATCCAGCGAAGGGTCAAGTTCTGAGTAGAATTCAGACAGGGAAATCATTTACGGACAGCTCTGCAAAGACCGACAGTCTAGAGTGAATGTTTAGCCAGAGAATACGAAGAACGGACAGCAGAGTGAACCGCTTGTTAGGCAAGCACGACCACCACAAAGGAGCGGGAAACCCCTCCCCACACAAAACTGTCGGGAGGGAGAAAGCAAACAACGACGCGAGCAAAACGCAACAAACAAGAAAGCCACTAATCTAACCTATGCACAGGTATTTACAGCGAAGAGCTCAAAGGAGCTCAAGCTTGGAAGTAATGCTTAAGGTGCTGCCTGTTGACTGGCAATGAGACGTTTTCACCAGTTAAGTTTTTCAAGCGGAAGGCATTATCTCCCAAAATCTTAGCTATCTAAAAGGGGCCAAGCCAGAGCTTGTCGAATTTCTTCTGTCCCCCTTTCTTTTCGTGGGCCTTGTCCCAATATAGGACCAAATCTGCAATCCTAAAGGCCTTGATTTTGGCTCGGCGGTCAAACCATCTCTTTACTACGCCCTGATGCTTGATGAAATTTTCTATTGCACGGTCTCGGACTTCCTCTAAATGTAAAAGTTCAGCTAAACGAGCCTCCCTATGATCTCCTCCATAAAAGTCGTTGATGAATTGAAGAGTCAAAATTTTCAGGTGGATGGGAAATATTGGCTGAAGACCATAGACAAGGTGGAACGGGGAATCACCAAGGGTAGCCTTATGGCGGGTGCGATCAGCCCAAAGGGCGAAATGGAGCTGGGTATGCCAGTCCTTGGGATTCCTATCTAGCAGCCTTTTGATCACGGTAATCAAATTATTGTTCGTGGACTCGGCAAGGCCATTGCCCTGAGGGTAGTAATTGGATGAAAATTTGAGGGCAATCCCATAGTCAAACGCCCAGCTAGCAAATTTTAAAGAAGCGAAGGCAGGTCCATTGTCACATACTAGAGCATACGAACAACTAAAGCGATTTAGAATGAAACTTTCTAAGAAATCAGTAACTACTTCAGTTGTACAATGCTTACAGACTATTGCTTCCATCCATCTAGTACAATAATCAGTAGCGGTTAGAATGTACCTGTGTCCCGCAGATGATGGAGGGCTTACCGGACCGATGAAGTCGAGACCCCACTGTGCAAAAGGCCTCACCTCCAACACGGGTTGTAGTGGGACAGCAGCATTCCTCTCCCTGGTGGCAGCGGTCTGGCACGTATGGCATGAACGGACATGGCCATGGGCATCTTTGAAGACAGTTGACCAGTAGTACCCTGCCCTTAATATCTGATGGGCCGTAGAAGAACTCGATCCATGGCCTGTACCAAACTTATCGTGAAACTCCCTCAAAACACGTTCCGCTTCCTCCTTGCCGAGGCATCTGAGATAAACGCCCTCATGATTCTTCTTATAGAGAATGGACCCTTGTAACATATAACTGTTGCTTTTCAATCTGAGGGCCCTCTTCTGAACTCCTTGCAAATGCGACAGATACTTATGATTAAGCAAAAAATAAACGACATCTTGATACCACTCTCTCGGGGAGACATCTTCAAGTTGATATTGCTGCACTGTGAGTTCAGGTCCGGCCTCTGTTGCTGTTTCGGCCATTGTGCAGGTGAGTGCCTGCCCTCTTACCAATTTCATTGGTTGGATCTCCATATCATATTCTTGGAGCAGGGTGACCCACTTGGCCCTCCCTTCGCCCAACTCGTTTTGTATGAGAAGCGTTTTGACTGCTGGGTCAGGGACGATTGCAAACACCTTGTTGCGTAGAATGTAATGTCTAAATTTCTTTACTCCCCTAACAAGAGCGTACGCCTACTTTTCTATGTTGTGGTAGCGTAATTCAGCATCTTTGAGGGGTGCACTCATGAAGGTGATAGGATGTTCATTTCCTTCGTCATCCTTTTGGGTCAACATACTGGCACAAGAATGCTCCGAAGCAAATGAATAAATGTAGAACGGCTTCAAATAATCTGGACTGACCAACACAAGCGCCTCAACAATGGCTCGTTTGATCTTCTCAAAAGATTGTTTGGCCTCTGGTGTCCACTCAACTTTGGCGTCCTGCTTGAGCATGGCATTGAGAGGTTTGACTATTTCTGCGAAGCCGGTAATGAATTTCCAGACGAAATTAATCTTTTCGAAGAAAGACTTTAATTCCTTTTTGCTGCCCGGGGGCTGAATCTTGAGTAGTGACTCAATGCGCTTAGGATTAATGGAGATTCTCTGCTCTGAGATGATGTGCCTGAGTAGTCTGCCTTTGGTCACTCCAAAAATGCACTTCTTGGGGTTGAGAGAAACCCTGAATTCCCGGCATCTCTGAAATACTTTGCATAGGTCAGAGACGTGATCACCTCGATTCTTGGAGAATATGGTCAGATCATCCATATAGATGATTATACATTTGTCGATCAGGTCCTTGAAAGCGATATCCATGGCGCGTTAGAAAGTGGCACCGGCGTTGATGAGCCCAAACGGCATTCTCCTGTACGCGAATGTTCCCCACTTAGTGGTGAATGCAGTCTTATGACGATCCTCGTATTGTACCATTACTTGATTATACCTGGAGTATCCGTCGAGGAACGACATCATCTGGGAGTCGTTGACAATTTGCAGCACTTCATCCAGTGAGGGCACCGGATAGTTGTCCTTTTCTGAGGCGCGGTTGAGATTACGAAAATCCACGCATAATCTGATCTCTCCATTCTTTTTCCTGACCGAGACCAAGTTAGCCACCCACGTAGAATGCCTAACGGAAAAGATGATCCTTGCTGAAAGTAATTTTTGCACCTCCTTGTAAACAATACGTTCTAGCAGGGCATTAATAGGGCGCTGCCGCTGACGGAAGGGCCTCACCTTAGTCTTTAGAGGGATGGTATGCGTGATGACCGATGTGTCGTATATTTTCAAGTCTTCGTAACTCCATGCCACCACGTCAGGATATCTGCGTAAGGCATCTGTGATCCCCCTCTTCTCTTCGGGCGTGCATACCTTTCCAATAAAAACATTCTTGATATCCTTGGTCGTTCCCAAGTTGTGAGCATTGCACTGGCTGCTTATAGTCTCTTTTTTTGTTTGCCGATCTTGATCCCTAATCTGATCCAGGTCGAATACACGCTCCAACTGAACCATCCCTCTAGGGATCGTGTTGGTTTTTAGATTGATAACCCCTTCTATGTCCAACTCAGCTTCCTATGGATCAGCTTCATCGATTATTTGGGCAGCAAAGACGTCAGAGCTTGTGATGAACTTGAGTATATGCTTATCATCATTAAAGACCTGCAGGTGGGTGACATTGTCCGGGACTGATGGCGTAGATGTCAGCTCAACAGTGAACTTCTTAAGCCCTGACAAAGAGAGGGGCTGTAATGTGCTGGCTTCTTGAGCCAAGGCATCGGTTGTGCAATTCTGAGCACGAGGGATCAACTGTATGTTGACCGCATCTAGGCCCTCTAGGAGGTCCCACACCCTGTGTCTATAGTTGGTGAGTCTTTGATCATGGCATGAGTACAATCTCCTTACCTGCTTAACCACAAGTGCAGAATCTCCGAAGATTTGCAGTACTTTCACATTCTTCCTCAAGGCCATAAGAAGGCCAAGGACCAAGGCCTCGTATTCTGCCACGTTATTGGTGCAATAAAACTGTAATCGATGGGCAGCAAGAAATGTCTTACCCGTCGGACTGATGAGCTCGATTCCCGCTCCAGCTCCCTGTCTTGATTTTGATCCATCAAACCGGAGTGTCCAGCACTCAGAGGATTCCTTATCTTCGGGTTTGATTGAGCCTTCGTTCTCTTTTGGTTGGACCTCGAGTCTAGTGATCTTAGGAAGGCTTTCCTGGTTGAGGCAACAACCAGTAGGTGATCTGGGCGGTGCCTCCTTTGGTGTTTCCGTCGGAGGAGCAGCGGTTTACTTAACCTGCTCCACTGCTGCTTGGCACAAGCAACAGTCAAACTCGAAGTGAGCAGCATTGTGAACCCTACACCAATTCGGAAATAATAGGTCTTAGAAATTCATCCTAGCTCCTAGGCTGAGCTGATCTCTTGCGCATTTTCTCATAAACTCTTGGAAGCCATCGAGCAATCCCCAGTCGTCACTTTGAACCGGCTCGTCATCAGCTTCTTCCAACATTTCTTCATCTGGGGGCATTTGCTCGGAGCCCGCCGAGGGGCTACATAATACCAGCAATACTTCATCTATCTGTTCTTCCTGAGGCTCAAGCTCGTTTTGGTAAGCAAAAGGGCGGTAATTCCCAAAGTTAGTCTCTACGAACAGCACCTCATTGAGATTATTGTATTCTGTGATCATATATTTCATCTGGGGTTCACGGTCAATACGAATCTGATTTGGCAGCCCCTTCCATGGCAGCCACATGTGAGACAAGTCAGTGGCAGTGTATCCGTTCAGCGCCTTGGTAAACTCTCTTCCCAGAATAATTCCATAAGCATCAGGTATGTCTGCCAATTTGATGTCCACAACCTACTGTATCCGAGGGTCCGCAGCGATTTGCATGGGGATGCGATTTATTTCGCCCACGATATTAATCTCTATTTTGTCGAGTTGGGTGACTTTTCTCTTTGAAGGCGTGGGGGTGATGCCAAGAGCCTTGCACACGGCCAAGGGCATAATGTTGGCAGACGCGCCTGAATCGAGCAGGCAGTTGTGCAAATTCTTGCCAAAGACCCTAATAGTAGTCAGGAACGGGGCAGTTTTTGGTCTCCCCTAGAAGATGCCCACGGGTGTGTCCATTTGAGCTAATTGGCCTTTGTTCCTGTCACTGCTTGTACCCTAGGTTTGTTTAAATTGCTGATCCTTAGGAGGCTGTCTACCAGTCCTCTCTGGTTCCTTTTCAGTGTATCTACTAGCCGACTGATTGATGGGTATATGATTCCTTCTTCCGGTGTTGTCCTGTATCTCTTATTCTTTCCTGGGCTCCTCAAAGGTTACCCTCTTGGTCGGGGTTTCTTGTGTCGTGCTAGGTGAGAGAGTCTCATTCAGAACCCTGAAAAAGGCATGCCTCATGGCAGGAACCTTGAGCAATTCGAAGGCCGACAAACTAATTTTGACCTTCTTGAACTCCTTCGCCATGTACTCACCCATTTGCTCGATTTCAGAGCTAAAGGCCTGGCCTATGGAAGAACTAGGGGTTTGACTCTTGGTTTGCCCAGGCGAATTTTGGGTTTGGCTCTGGGGCTGACCTTGCGGTTGGTTTTGGGGTTGGTTTCTGTTGAGATATTGGGCGGGTATATGAGGGAGCCCCGGGTTATTGCTAGCATTTAGATCAGGCGGGGTGGCGAAGTTGTTTGGTGCAGTAGAAGTGGTGAAGGGCCCGCCGGCTTATCTATTCCTAAGGAAATAGGGACTTGACCGTTGATGGAACATGTGGACCTCATCGACAAATGGCTCTTCTTCATCCATCGGACCGTTATCTACCAAATCAAAAAGCTGAGCTAGAGTTGATTCGTTGCTTACCTCTTGCGCTTTCTCATCCTCGATGGGGGCGGGCTCGGCTTCGGGCTCGTTGCGGTCTCCCCATGGAAACGGCGCCTGATTGACCACCAGACATGAGGAATCGTAGGGCTCCGATGGGACGATGTCCTTGCAGTTGGCATTATCAACGACATTTTGTACTTCTACTTGGAAGATTTCTGCAGTTGTCTGGAACTCAAGGCAGTCCAGCTCAGAATGCCTGCTAGTTTTGTGAAGTCGGCACCATCCGGACAAAGCTGCCTCGGCCAAATACACACCGCTGGATGTTCGGTCATTGCCTGCTAGTTGATCGAATGGTGTGGGGACACCGCCATTGTTGGGCCTGGTGTTCCATGTGCGGTTTTGTCTATGAGAAGGTCTTCTTTCTGTGTTTTGATTGGAATTCTGCCCCCTCTCATAATTCTGCTCCAAGGAGGTGCCTACTTGCCTGTTACCTCTGTTGTCTCTATTGTCTCGAGACTCCCGACTGTCCTTGTTGAGATTGGCCTGAAAGCTGCGTTGGGAGGCCTGTAGCTGATTATTCTGGTTCTTCAAATGCGTCATCTCTGTGGACATCTTCTTAATCATTTCGGTTAACTCCTCCAACTTGTCCTTCTCGGCTGCACCTCCAGGCAACGGGGCCAGATTTTGGAGAAAAGCGGGCGGGGCTGCCGGCTGATTTTGATATGCTGGAGGAAAGTTCGGTCCTAATAAGTGCAACGGCGCCTGGGGCTGTTGGGAATATGCTTGCTGCTGTGGAGCTATTTGAGAATAGCTATACTGCTGCTGGGGCTGTAAGTAAGATGTTGCGGGAGGCGCATAATTCAACGGCTGCCCCGGATGCGGCACCATAGACAATTGTGGCACCTAGTTCATGAGAGGAGTTTGGTGAGCAAACGCCTAATTGAGCCCCTGAATTTGCATTGGGTGGGCGAGGGGCCCCAAAGAGGGCAGAGGGCCAGAGATATTTTGTCCCAAATTCAAATTTTTAATGACAGCCTCCGCATAGGCGGTCAGTAAAGTGGCATGCGGCGGGCACATCCTTTTTACCAACGCTACTCTGAGGTTATCCAAGGCTGCGTAGTAGATCGGCAAAGCAGCCGCATCATTATGGAGGTATGGATCCTGAAGCCTCATGTGAGCCCGATGGAAGCGATCATTGAAGGAGCCAATGGGTTCGTTTACCTCCCTTCTGATAGACATGAACTGCTGGTAAAGGTCAGCGGGATTGACAGGAATCTTGTACTTCTGCAGGAAGGCATTCTTCATCAGGGTCCACGAGGTGATCGATCCCTGTGGCAGATTGATGTACCAGTAGAAGGCCTCTTCTCCCAATGAATGCAGAAAGAGGCGACACGCCACGTCCTCGTGACCTACCTGCATTTCGGTAATCGTCGTTTCGAATATCTTGATATACTCTTCGGCCGTTCTTTGCATATCACGTGGATGGAATTTTGAACAAAAGCCCTCTGAATTCTTGGGCATGTCATTATAAACAGCAAAGTGTATCGGCGAAGGGTTATGCGCAAGTCAAGCCATGAGGGGAGGCTGAAGTGGAACTTGCTGCTGGAGAACAGGGATTTCGGGTTGTATTGGTAATACAACTACAATTTGAGGCTGCCCTTGAGCTATGGCTACCTAGACTGCGCTTTGGGCTGAAAGGGCCAGGAGAGGAGCGAGCCCCTGGCTGCCGGAAGGAAGATGTGCAAATGTTGTTTGAGACGGTTGGGTGAAAGATGAAGGCCAGCCAAGTGAAGATGGAGGTGAAATGGAGGCAGATAAAAAGAGGGAGAGACGAAGCTGCTTCCTTGTGCTCGTTTTGCCCTCGTGGGAGGTTGCAATTCTTCAAATTCTCCCTTGTTTGGTGCTGATCGTAGAATCCTTTGAAACCTTTCTTGGGAGAGTGATCCGATCTGATCCAGCTTCGCTTTATCCCGTAGCTCAGTATTCCGATCGCTGCCCTCCTTCTAGCGCCAGTTCTGTTGATGGTGTTTTTATGCACTTCTCAACACAGGCAGTGCGTAGATGCACTACCTCTCTTGAAAGACAATCTCCCACAATCGGATTGCAGAACACTATCCCAAGGTTTCTCGGATGTCAGGTCATGACAGTGCTTAGATACCTCAGTAGTTGATGTGATTTGCTGGAATCACAAGGCGGCCTTACGGGAATACAAAGTGTGGATGTGAAACACGAAGTAGGATCTTCAAAAGGGGAGTTCTTAGCATGAAAGAAGTTGGGTGTTGGCTGTAGGTTCAAACAGCAATCTCGAACTCCATTTAGTTGTTAGATTCAGCTTTATGAGGTATAATGAACCTTGGTGTTGTTTAATTTCTAAAGAAAGTGAAAAAGAGCGAAGGGGAAGGAAAGTTCCTAAGCCTAAAGCTTGCTGCAAACATTGATAATGGAGTCCCTGCAATGGACAATTCCTTCAAAACAATATCCCACTTAACCAGGGATTTCACAGTATCATGGGAATCGTGCAGTCTTCTAAGGGCTGCAGATTTTTATCCTTCATCCACCACATACATGCATGAACTAAAGATAAGTGTTGAGGCAGCTTAAATCAGGTCCAGGCTAACTTTGCAAAGCTGTCTACCTTCAGCAAACAGCAAAAAGTATGGACTAAGGAGTTATCAACAAAGCAGGAATTTCCATGAACAGCCAACAGCATTCCTAAGATTATCAAATAGCATGAACTGCTAACTAAATAGCAAATAGATCCAAGTTAAACATCTAAGATTGGAGAAATGAATCAATTAACATGAGAGAAAACAAGGAAATGCACCAAGTCAATGCTATTTCTCATATATTTCAGCAGCATGTCTTTACAACAACTCAACTCTCCCTTTACAAATGAAGGGAGTGCTCTATTTATAGTGTTTCAAAAGACAAATAAATGGCCAAGATTCATTACAATTGTGTGGCCACGATTCATTATAAATTAGGGTTTCACCTACCCTCAAATAGATTTACAATTAAAAAACTTGTTCTGTCTTTTCCCTATTTTGTCATCTAGTGGATGACACTATTTGCATTTTCGTCCTGTAGCTGATTGCTGTTTCTTTGGTTGTAGCTACCTTTCTGGGAGGTCTTCTTTCTTGGCTGGGCTGTCTGGTTGCTCCTCAGAGGCTGCGTGTTCAATGTGCTTGAGGATTACGACCTAGAGCTTGTCTACCTCAAGGATTTCGCATCTCAATGCCTGGTAGCTCCATTTTTTAGCTTTCTCTTCCAGCTGCTTCCAGTCCTCGTCATACTTTGAGCCCTGATCCCTGAAGAGCTCTGATCTATCGAAGGCACGGGCAGCGAAACCCAAGAAGTCTGTTGTGATATCTCCAGCTGTCCCGTCCTTCATCCTCTCCTCAAAGTATGACTTAACCTTTTCCGCATCCAACTGCACCGTGGGCATATTATGGCCTGTCATCAGCTTGAGGTACTCGGCGCATTCCGCTCGGATCTCCTTGATCCATGCAATATCTGGATCCACCCTGCTTTGGATCTGCTCCATCCTCTCCCTTCGATTGATGAGGTCCCTGGGCCATATGTCCACCAACCAGTGATCCTCCTTCTTCAATTCCAGTTTCTCTTCCCACGTGCTTTCTGGCATTTGGACGATGGCCTCAACCTTCGGGAAGGTAGAGTCGTAGATAGCAGGGAAGTCAGTGCAGAGCTTTCTTGTGCTTTCCAAGGACTGAACTAGGTCTAGGAACTTGTTGGCTATCTGCACGGCCAAGCCGATCCCTATGTTCCCGACCTTTGTAACCTGCTGGAACTAGTCCTCCGTGGTCTTCTCTAGATTTTTCCTCCTTTCCAACTAATCTATTTGTTCCTTGGAGAGCAGTTGTGGCGCAGCCATCGCGGTAGTGGGGAGGTCATCGATTGAAGACCATTGTTGGATGTAGTCAGTTAGGGCAGCAACCTGCGCCTTTAGTTCGTCCTTGGTGATCTTATCCTGCTTAATCAGATGCACCACCGTAGCCACTGACTCCTCCAGATGTCCGACCTTCTGTTCCCTGGTGGCTGTCCCTAGGTCGATCGTGGAAATGCTGTAACTTACTCCATCCTGGCCAATAGTTGGCATTGCCACTTGTGCAGCCCGAGAGCCAGAAGCGTCCATGGTTACCTTGGAACGGACCTTAGGCTTTTTTTCCTTCTTTGGTGTGGCTAGAGATCAAGCCAAGATGACCTCCAATCTCAACCTCGGGTCGCTTAGAACAAGAGTAGTCTTTTCAAGTTGCTTTTCTAGCCAGTTGGGCATGGCGGATTGGTCCTTGGGTGTATCATGGCTGCCCTCACATGTCTCAGTCAGGGGCAAGACTTCTGCCTCCTTTTCCTTTTCAAGTCCTTCCTCCTCCCTGGCAGAATCCTCCTCTTCGTCAGAGTCTTGATAGAATACGAGGCTTTTGACGGGTGCCCTGGTAGTCAATAGCTGAGTGGGATCTTCCTTTCCCGCCACCTCTTCTTCCTTTTCTTTGACAGCCTCGGCTCTAGGGCTCTTCACAACATGGACCTCGGCCTCAGTGATGGCATGTTTGGGCTGCTCCTCCGGTGGCTGCCCCTCTTCACCCGGCTGCTGAGCCGACTCTTCCTCGATGTCTTCATCAAAAGTTTGGACAATCTCTTTATCTCCCGAGCTATCCCCTTCATCCCTGCCCTCAGAGGAGCCCATATCCTCCTCTTCATAAGCAACCTTGTCAATGGTTCTGTGCTTGTATTCGGGTTGCTCGTAATAGTCATCGGCCTCCTCCTCCACAGACTTCGAAGCCTCTTGTTCTTGCTCTTCTAACTCTTTTGAAATCTGCATGGTGGCCTCCATGGCTGGTGGCCCTATTGGCGGTTGCGAAGGCTGAGATGTGGCGAGGGCTTGGGCGAGGGCAGCCTGGAGAGCGGGGTCCATTAAAAGTTGCGAGAGCTCGGGGGGAAGACTTTGCAGGTGCCGTGTAATGGCCTCGGGCATGCTAGAAAGGGGAACAGGCGATGGTATTGTTGCCAGAGGCAGGGAAGTAATAGGTGACATGGAAGCAGTAGAAGAAGGGGAAGTGGTCATGCTAGAGGAGTCAATATTGATTACGGATCCAGCTGGAGGTGAAGAAGCAAGGTGAACGGAAATGTCCACCTCTTGGGGAGATGAGGTGGCCGCGGTCTGAGAGGTGGGCAGCACACCAGCCGGGGGAGGAAGGAGCAATGGAGGCTGCATCTCCGTCGTGACTAATGTCCTTTTGAGCTTCTTGGGAGATGAGCCTCCTGTATCCTTGGTTGTTTGTTCTTTAGGGCCCCCGGACTGTGTCATTTCTGCTTCTTTCCTCTTCTGGGACCTGGTGATGGGGGGAGACTTGGAAGACTCACCAGCTGATGGGGAGGCAGCAACGTCCTCCGTGGCGCTCGGCCCGCTTTTGAGTGCCTCGTATGTAAGAGTTACCCCTTGTTGCTTTAGTTGTTCCACTTGCCCATCAACCCACTCCTTGGTGCGAGTTATGATCGGCTGGGTGATGGTATCCAGGTCCTCGACCTCTTGTTCATCCCAGTCGATGGAGGGGATCGCCAGGTCGGCAACCGTAGGGTACCTCGGGTGCACCAGTGTGGATTCATCTTCCTCTAGTTGGTCTGGCACCGGAAACAGCTGTACTCTTCTCAAGAACTGCACCGTCATCCGCTTGTAGTGTCTCTGGCGGACCTCCTTATCATCTTTACAATCTGCCCAAAAATCTTCAACATGGTACAGGTGGGTGTATGCCGGCCCTAGCGCCTTCCTGACGTGGCCGTGGGGATCCATTCGTGGGCGAGCTGTGTACCACTCAAGGTTGTACTCCTTGAGTTCCTTTTCTGAGTTACCGGCGCATTGAGATGTTTGCAGCCGATACTGGCCCTGGCTGAGGATCATGGGATAAGGGATCCCTGCTACGTGCTTCTAGCTGAAAACTGCCTGAATATGTTGGAGCTGCCGGGAAAGCTCCAGGAGAATAATCTTATCATTTGGGTATCTGGGCAGCTTGTTCGGCCGTTCCGTGAATCCTTGGGCACGGATGTAAGTAAATTTAGGGAACTGAATGTACAGGAAGGCATACTCTTTCAGGAGTGCCCTGGCACTATGAGATACCCTTCTCTCGAAGTCCCCGGCTATTAGTCTGATAATATGGCCTATGAAGGTATCATTGATCCGGCGATACTCCTTTTTGAAGTAGCGGTATTGTAGCTGAGGGTACCTATCAAAAGGCTTAAGCCCTCGTTTGTGATCTCCATTCGGCACCATGAAGAGCCCACTATATTACCTCTTATCCGCCAATGAGTACACCAGGTACGAGGTCATGTAAAACTTGTTGCTCTTCTTAACATTTACGAACTGTTCATGGAAGCAGTTGCTGATGATACTCCCCCAGTCAAACGAGCTCTTGGTTTCCACATCTTCATTTCCTCGTATGATCTGCTCAATGTAGTAAGCCATCCACTCCTGGAAGTAGGCGGCTGCTGGGAGGCCCATGACTCGGCTTAGCATAGTCACCAAGTCGTGATAGTCTTCTTGAAAATTGCTGCGGAATAGCTCTTAGGGAACTTTTGCAGCGCTGCCCCACTTCTCCTTCAACCAATAAACGTTGATTGACTTCTTGATGTTCAATGGACTGGCATCCCACGCCGCCTGACATTGCTCCAAAGTGGGAACTTGCATATGTGGGAATGTCAGAATATGGAATGTTTTTCTAATTCCTTCCACAGACATGTCGGCAAGGATATTCCCTTATTTGTCTACGATTGTCTAGGTATCCGTCTGATAGGCTTCTCGGCAAGCCATTACCAGCTTAGGGGCTATTAGAGATGGCGAGAAGCCAGCAGCTTTAGCGATTCCTCTTTGGCGTATCAATCGAGCATTCTTTGTCTTGGGATCGACCTTGACCCTCTGGGTGAACTCATCTATGTCCACCTGGCCTATGTTGGTGTCCGAGATCTCTTTCCAATCAGTCGAAACCTTTGACTGGAGCGGTTCACCCTGAAATTGGAACTTCATTTGGTCTTTGTCGTCTTTCCCATGGGTAGCCCTTCCGGATTTCTTGCCCTTGTCCTTTTCGGTAGAGGCCCCTGAAGTTCCCGTGGCCGATTCCATATATTCTGCAGGCAAAGGGTGAAGTTAGCACAAGAAAACACCGAAAATGTTAATGTTAGTCCGTATTGCGAGCATATTATATAAGCAACCATTCAAATGCATCATAATTTTAATTTTCTAACGATATTGATTTCACATCAGAGCATTTGACCAATCCGGGCCCGGAGGGCCAGACTTCCCTGGCAGGAATGCTGTCAGGAAGGGAAAACACGAGCGAAAGCTCCCGGAGACATCTGTTGGCCAGATTTTAATGTTTTAAGGGGTTTATGATGAAGAACGGCATAATTTAGGACGTGGGTCGAAGTTAGATTTTCAATTTGGATTGATTTGGATCGATTTGAGGAGCTCCGGAGGTTTCAGGCCGGAAGACAGTCAGGCGAAGCGAGTCGGCGGTGAGCATCGGGCGGAAGTCTGGTGGCGGAAGTCTGGAGGCCGGATCCCGGGAGGTAAAAGGGACGGCCGCATTAGGTTTAGTTTAACAGTTTATATCGGATGGCATTCGGGGCACCGGGACCCAGAGGCCGGGAGGCTGCTAGCTGACGACCGCCATGTAATTTTGATTGCTTCGAATGGCGGCGGCGAGCAGACTACCGGAGCCCGGAGCTCGAAAAGATGGGAGACACCGACCGCCGCAAATGAATAGGCTGGGAAGGTGAAGAAGCAACCGGGGTCCGAGACACTGGGCGCCGTTGGTGGACGGCCGCCGAGAACCCAGGGACGCAGGAGTGACAGCGGCGGCGAAAGGGCGGACTGGGACCCAGAAGGTGAGCCGACGTGCCCCGACGGCCACCGCAAGATGTTTGCTCTGGTCGAAATGGCGGTGATGAAAGTGACCACGGGGCCCGGGATCAGCAAGACAGGGAATGACGGCCGCCGCGAGGATTCTGCGATGATTTGAGCAGCGGCGGCGTCGAGGAGACCGAAACTCGACGATCAGAAGGATCCGCGGAGGGGGCCGTCGTGTAATTTCAACAAAGCTAGGGCGACAGCGGTGGTAAAGGACATCCCGGAGTCTGAAGGTCGGGCAGCCGGAATGGTTCCGCTGTGTACAGCGGCGGAACAGCCACAGAGTTCCGGGGACGGAACTCCGAACGGCCGGGCCCGAGGGATCCGGGGGACGCGGAAACAGGGGATAGCCGGAAGATCCTAAAGCTAAAACGGCAGAAAATTCAAGGAAGCAGCCCGGGACGGGAAACCTGGAGGCCCGGGCCTGGAAGGGCTGACCTCCGCTGGGGGGGTTTATGGCTCGGATCCAGACGGCGACGAAGGGCCTCGGGCCCGGCGGCGTTCTTCGCCCTGTGCGAAGAACACCCGCGACACAGACAAGTCCCGGGAGATGAAAAATGGGGACTCCGATGGGCCGCAGAAAATTAAAGGACATGGGTATGGGGCGCAACGCAGAGAATGTTCATTTTATGCAATTTAATTTCGTTGCTCAATTCATTTAAACCCCGCAAATGATCAAAAATAACGGGAGAGCGAACGATGATGGCCTACCTCCAACTCGCTAAGTAGGACGATGATGGGATGCACTGGCAGAGTTGACGGAACGATGCTGGGGCTGACGATCGCGATGGTGCAGTTTGTAGTGGGCTCCAACTCAGTCGCAGCTCCAATCTGCCAAAATTCGCAAGTTAAAATGACAATGGCAGGCCTCGCTTTATATACCCCATCGGGCATTAATGGTGCATTTAATGCCTCGTACATCCGTGCCAAAAGTCGGTGAGATTCAAATTCGAGTCGACAGCAGCGACGAGGGCTTCGGGACCTGGCGGGCAGGAGGCTGCGCAACAACGGCCGCCGCAAATATTTAAGGTGACCACGGACTGCGGCGGCAACGGAAGGATCGGGGCCCGGAGGTCGGGGCGTGGCGGAGAGTTCGCCGCTGAAGAAACTTTTCGCACTTCGTTTGGATGGCGGCGGCGAACAACACCCCGGGGACCGAAGGGCGGGAGGCCGCAAAGAGTTCGTCGCCGTTTGATTTTGCACTTCGGCGACAGCGGCGGCGAACAAGACCCGGAGCCCGGAAGGCGCCCGAGAGGATATCCGATGGATCACCGGACCGGAGCCCGGCCCCAATGAGCGTAGACCGCCAAAAACCGCAAGGAAAATCGGCAAACGCCGCGGGCCCGGCGAAGACGCTTAGAAACGCCAAAATGAGGAGGGAAACCCGAAGAACCCGGAGGCCCGGGCCCGAAGGGGCCCAGCCGGGAACGTGAAAGGCCCAAGGAACGCACAAGCCCCCGGAGGGCAGGAAAAACAAAAAGGGAAACCATGGTCGATGTTAGAATGAAATCTTAGGGTAATACTGACCATGCAAAATGCCAAAAAAGAGGGGCACGCAAAATGAGGCGCCCCCGACAGACCAGACAAGGCAACAAGAAAAGAGGGTCCCCATTCCCAACGGGGCGTGTGTGCTGAGGGCACAACATGTTCCAATCTTTGATTTGGGAATACTCACACTTGTTGTACCATTGATGTTTTTCGAAGGAAATGATCCCATGTATGGATTATATAAGTGTGATTTTTGATAATCAATAGGCATTGTAAGGCTTTGAGCGTTCAATAGATTTGGATTACTCATGATGTATGGATCAAGTTTGTATTCCATGTTCTCCTTGTGTTTTGACCTTGTTGCAAAAGTTACCTCTAAGGTTCTTAGGACTAATGACGAGATGGAGGATGAAAGGTGTAAATGATATGAGTGATGACTGTTTAGGAACTTTGGATCAATGCTAGGCTTAGGGTTTGATTTTGATTGGTTTGATTGGATAATGAACTTGTAAACCCTAAGATTTTGGATGTGATCTTAAGATGAATTTTCTCAAAGGATTTCTAATTCAATTAAATGTATGAGAAAGGATGCATTCCCATACACCTAACTAAACAAGGTGATTTTTTGGTTTGATGATTTACCCAAGTCTAGAATGATGTTTTCAAAGCTTTAAAGTTGTTTGGATGGATGGATTTTGATAAATGTTTGGATGAATGAAGTGTTTGATTTGATCCTAAGTGAACCTAGGAAGGACTTGTTTACTAGGCCAAGATAGTGAAGAACATGCCTTTCTCTAAGAGTAATTCAAACCCACAATACCAATGTTTTCTCAAAAGACAATAAAAAGATAAACAAGCACATGTGTGGTGTCAAATTTGTTATCTTTGCTTTAATGACTTCTTTTTACCAAAAATAGACACTTGATTATGTTTCAAACTGAATTTCCAATGTCACAACTTCTTTTCATCCCACAAAGTGCTATGTGGAAGTTCCAAGAAATAAGGACAAGGGTTGCCTAATGTTGACCTTTGTAAGAGAAAATTAAGATGTAAACTTAATTACTTAGAAACCTCTAAGGACATAATCCCTAGGGTAAACAATAGTTCTTGGATTTTGTCAAAGGTATTTTCTCTAACTAAGGGGTTTGAAATTTTGATGATGATGTTGAATGTTGGTTTTCCAATGTTTTCGATAAAAGCACTGTGTTTTTAAACCACAAGCAATATAACATCCTAGCTCAATTGGTACATTTTTCTTAGTGGGCTTGCCTCATGCCCTTCATAGAAGAGATGATTTTACATGCAACCAAGGAAAAAATATAAAGGTATGTTAAGAATGAAGTCTTAACCTCTATATTTCAACCAAGATTGGACATGGCAAGTAACTTCTTGGAAGCTAAGTTCCAATGCACCACTTCGATAAACTCGCTCAATGGATCAATAGGCCACTACAAAATAAGGGTTCTAGTTCAGACTTTTCATTCATTGGAGTTGACCCAATGTGGCAAGATTCCCCTTTCAGATCCATCTTGTTGGAGTCAATTGTGTGATATTGGCGTTTCTTCCAATATCCACATTTATATTCTAGCTGGAAATACCCTTGGCTTTAGAGTGTTACCGGTTGAGTCATTCCCTTGGGTGAGTACTTTTTCCCCAAGGCAGGCCCTCTAGGATAAACAAAAGCAAGTAAAGAAAAAATCTGTAACTCGATCAATCTTTGACTACTCAAAGAAAGAGAATATACAGGATGATGCTCTACTCACACTCGCACAAGATGTTCAATTTTAAACCCAAATCAAAGTGTGTATGGGAAATTATTTACGCAACTTAATGTCACCAAAAGCCTTTTAATTCTAAAGATCGTCGTGAGGCGCGAGAGAAGCGCATACATCTTTTGATGATATTACTTTGTGTAAATAATTACAAAACAATAAAGGCACACATCCATTTTATCCTTCAAAGCAATGATTTGATTCATTTTAAGCACCAAAGGAAAGATGAAGATTTGATTTGTTCAATTCGTTGACCTTAAATAGAATCTAGTCAATGTTGCCTAAAGTTTGTTTTAACCCTTTCGCAATGAAAAATTGAAAGCCTAGGTAACATTCATTTTAAAGCCCAAAGAAAGAGTGTGAGTTGATTCAAAACAAAAAATTCAAGCGTAAATGGAAGCTCTTTAAAGCATTTAAAAATGTTGTCAATCTTTAATTTTGATGTTCAATTTTCGAGCTTGAGCAATTTCACTTGTTTTTGCTTGATTCTAATGCTCCCTCCTAATGTCAACCTACAAATATTTCAAAACAATGACAAATAAGAAGTATGATAAATATGATAAAATACAATTTAAAACCAAAAAACATTAAGCTTGTCAAAACAAGAAAATGATCTTGTAAGAGATAAAGAAATAAAAATTAAAATTAAAAATCACAAAAAGCATTTTAAACAAAAAATGTTTTTGTAAATTTTAAATTGGATGTTTAATTCTTTTGACTTTAATCTTGCTATGTCTTTTCTTGACTCTAATGTTCAATTTCATTGTCAACCCCTTTCTAAAAAGAGAAATTTCCAACTCGACCCATGGTCAACATGATGGATTGGGGAGAACGTCTTCTCCAAATTCATCATATCAGCAGTTTATAGACCTCCAACCTTGGCAACCACTCAACACCATGCTTAGCAGAGTCATACAGCAGTCAGTATCGAATATGGTTGTATTGGTAGTTGGAAGGTGATAACATTTAATCATCAATCAAATCCACACATTTCGATCATCGTTCACCATAAATAGAGATATCTTAGATAAAAGTCAAAATCTGCAATAAAACTCTATCAGTGGTTTACCTACTGATTTTCAAAAATGAGTAGTCATGTTAAATGACAATCAGTGAGAATAGAGGAAAACAAACTTAAGTTGTCTTCAGTTTCTTTCATCTATATTGTACTCATAAATAATCAAGAAAAATCTTTTCCAGTAGGCTCACCAAATTCTACACGCAATGGTCAGAAATTGAGGCTAGTCAAGGTAATGAAAATTCCAAACTTTTTCCTCCCTATTAAAAACTCAGTTCTTAAAAAAAAAAAGTTGCTCAACCTTGTGAAATGGTCAAAATTATACGCTGGTAAGTAATGAGTGTCCTCGCACACAAAATAAAATTCCATAGTAACTAGTCTGGTGACGGGAAAGTTGGCAGCACCTCTTTATACTTCCGCTACTGTCAAATGAACTAAAACGACTGTCAAACACAGAGTTTATTTTCTACTATCAAATGCAGAGTTTCCTTCTACTATCAAATGCAATTATATTAGTGTCTGAATGTTAAAGACATAATGTCAGTGAATAAATAAATAGACCTGCATATTTATTATCACCCTACAAATACATAGATTCGTACCTGGTGTATGAAATGTGCAAACACAACACTTACCTCCATTGGCACCACTAGATTACCAGGTTACGTCCTTCGACCCCTTTTTCTAGCATTCATTAAGATTTTGGTTGTGCGACTTTCAATGAGATCTCAACATATCTCAGACATTGGTTGAAGAAAGGTCCTTATTCCACACCATGCTGCGTGCAATGATTCCTTATTTAATCGCAGAGACTCCTCTTTAGAGATGATGTATCTTTAGTTTATCGATTGTCTGGAGTATTGGTTCAAGTTGCATCAAAAGGAGATACATCCACATGTCCATTTATTTCATTTGGGGCCCTCCTAACAGGTCTATACATCTCCACCCACTGTATGCGCTTTAAAATCCCTTTGGAAAGTTATCTATATAAAGACTCTACTTCAGCCAAGTACATCATAACTTTGCAGTATGACATTTGAGCATAGATAAAAGTAGATGGTACACAATGCTCCATACATTCAGAATGACACAACTTTGGGAATTATAGATATGAACGATGTGCGGCAATGGCAGAATGCCTGGCATGAATACGAGTTATCTCTACAACGAATTGCACAGTAAGAAGTGCCAAGAAAACATCCCTACAACTTCTTCATCTGTCGACAACAATTTTTACAACAGGAAAAAGAGCTAGTTCTATAGATAATGAGTCATATATACACACAAAGTTCAAATACAGAGCCAAAGTAGTATATACCCAAAATCGAGATTTATGTATGTTCATGCAAAATGATAGTACAGATTTAGAGAACCTGGATCATGTTAATGCTAATCAATTTGCGACACCTTATTTAGGCTTTTAGATCTCTAAAGATTGTAGTTAGCATGCTAACAAGCAAGGTGTGAGGCATATGCCAGACAACTCTAGCTACGCGGGGTGAAGGACCTTTTAACATAAACTATTGGTTAACACAGCCCATACTCTATTTCCTATAGAACACCAGCCATGGAGAATTATTCAATAAAGGTCATCATGTTGAAAGCAAATGAGAAAAGGCTGAGAGACTAATAGATTTCTAGCACACATATTGCATTTGACAGATTTTTGGCGTTCTATTGTTTCCTGCATTGCATAAAGTTTGACAAACAGGTTTATCTCACTCAAAAGACAAATGACTTCATCTGGAGGCTCATCTTCCCTTCAATATTGGCAGCATCTAGACAATACCTACATAAATGAGTCAACTTCAGAACCAGCTCTAATAGATTAATTGCCATGCCCTTGACATCCTATTAAACAAAATTTTGAATTCAATATAGGAGAGCCAGATTGAATCATTGTTGATGAATGGTAACGAACTTTTGAAACTACATTCGACTGCGAACTAACATTCACGTGGATGGAATACTAATAAACCAGATTCGAGTATAGGCATAAAATAGAGCCACTAAGAAATCATAGATAAGGAATGCAAGGTTAAAACAATAATTTGAATTAGCAAAACGGTAGTAATTTCAATAAATAGTAATGCAGATTGAGAAGATATATCTTTTTATTTAAAAGACTAATCTAGATCTAACATATTCAAATATGAGATCACTGCCCTCCTTCTAGTGCCATTTTGTAGATGGTGAAATCTGCAACTTGTTAAAACCTCCAACACATTAGCATGGTTAGTTTAAAACAAGGCAAATAACATCATCTCTATGAAATAATAAATCATGTTAATCATGCAATGAAATGAAACAATGGAAACCAAATAAAAGCATATGAAAAAATGAAATTAATCCTATCCCATAGTGGATTGGGGGTATTGTAGAAAATAGCCCTTTCCCAATCCTTAATAGATAAGCTAGTGATGAAATTGCTATGAAGATGGAGATGATAAATGGACAAAATCAGTTCTTAGTTTAAGAGAGTGACTTTGCATCAAGTTGTGGAGGATTTTCTCAAAGATGAAGCCTCTATTTAAAGATTTTCAAATGCTAAGAGTGCCAAACATGGAGGATGTGGGACTAAAGATTCAGCCAATTATAGGAGCCACTTGTCAAATGGTGATAGGCCAATGGATGTGTAAGATTTGGGAAGTGTTCCCATGAGAGGGAGAATTTGAATTCAAATTTGGCAATAAATTTAGAGAGGGAGACAAGAAAAAGAGCAATAAATGCTATGGTGGAGGGACAAATCAACTTGTCATGTTTTTCAAACCTTGAGGGAATATTCCCCATAAATGCTATGTTGAGTGAAAATGAGGGTTTTAATAAATTAATAAATTGATTTATTTGTGCAAGTGGCATAATCTAGAGAATGCAAGTGGGTAAGATTAGCATTTAATTAGGATTAATTAGCTAGGATGATGATTAGGATGTTTGACCTTTTTGAATTAAATATTTGATTTTTTTAAATTAGAAAAGGATGGAAATGAATTTGGGGATTTTAATTAAATAAAGTTTGATTTATTTAATTAAAAGATGATGTGAGCCTTGTTGATGGTGTTTTTATGCACTTTTCAACACAGGCAGTGCGTAGGTGCACTACCTCTCTTGAAAGACAGTCTTCCATGATCGGATTGAAGAACACTATCCCAAGGTCTCTCGGATCTTAGGTCATGACAGTGCTTGGAATATCTCAGTTGTTTGATGTGATTTGCTAGAATCACAAGGCGGTCTTATGGATGAGTTACAAAGCATGGAAGTTGGGTTTGCAATTGCAGTTTCAAAGTGCTGAAAGTGAATGAATAGTGGCTGTCCACTCAAAACAGCAAGTTGAAACTCATCAAGTTCATCTGATTTAGCTTCATGGTGATGCTTTGGGTCCTACTCTAACCAAGGATTAAAAAAAATAGCAAAAGGAGAAGGGTTAAGAAAGCTATTCTAGTCCTAAGCTACGAATGAACAGTAACAATGGTGGCTACTAAAGTAGACATACTTCCTAAACTGGGTTTTGCTTGGCCAAGAGAAACCTACAGTTGCACAAAACCAGTGCAATTTTTTAAGGACTGCATATTTTCAAAGTGCACATGCACATCATGCACATGTAATTGAACTAAGTTGCAGCAATGAAGTAATGAGCTTAGACTAGCTTTGCAAAGTGACTCATCATCAATGAACCACAAAAAATATGAGCTGGAAATCCATCAAATACTAAAACAGCAAACACCATCACCACTCCCATTCAAGAAACTAACACTAAAACTAACATGGAAGGTGAACCATGCATACATAAAGAGCAAACTCAAAAGGAACACCCATAAATCATGCAATGCTACTTTCTATTGCTGCAGAATGTCTTTACATCAATTCTCCAACCCTTACAAATGAGGGGCAAACCCCTATTTATAGTTTTTCAAAGCCCAAATGAATGGCTAGGATTCAATTACAATGAGTGGCCCAGATTCAATTACATTAGGGTTTCACCTACCCCACAATATTCAACAATTTAAAATACATTCCTTGTCTTTTCCCTGTTTTGTCATCTAGTGACAGTCACTGTAGCAATTTTGTCTTGTAGCTGATTTTCCTTTTTACTATAGCAGAGACTGCCTGAAAGTTGTCTTTTGCTTGATGTGCTTGCAGCGTTCTTCCTTTGATCAAACGAGCCCGTCAAAGATTAGCATGAATATATTGGTGGCCCCTGATCCAGGCAGAAAGCTCCTTAGAAATCATCATCATCTGGAAAAAGGGGTAGGACAACTCCCTCAATTGGCCTCTTCGATAGACCTACGGAAGGATTCTTGACTCCTACAAACACGAAGTGTCATAAGTGCGTTTATACACGAGTTAAGGAAAATGTCAATCAGACCTACAAATTCCCTATTAGATCTATCCATGCATCCTCAAAATATCTTGATATTCATATTTGGAGCTCATTTGGACCATAAACATTAATGCGTGCTTGAAGGGTGTGAGCGTCAGAGGGTGGAAAGACGGGTGAAGAAAGTCAGAAGACAGACAGCGGACGGAAGCCAAAACAGCTAGGAAGAAGGCGAGCTCCTGGATGTTCAAAACAACCGGGAAGAAGGAAAGCTCCCGGATGTTCAAAACTGCCAGGAAGGAGGCAGGCTCCCGGATGTTCAAAACAGCCGAGAAGGAGGCAGGCTCTCAAATGTTCAAAACAGCTAGGAGGAAGGGAGGCTCTCGGATATTCAAAACAGCCAAAGAGGGACGGACTCCTGGAAACGGCCACGGAGGACCCGGGTTCCAGAGGCCACAAGGGAGGTGGCCGCCGGAAGTTCCAAAACGGCCACAGAGGGGTCGGGCTCCAGAGGCTGGAAAGGAAGCGGCCGTCGAATGTTCCAAAATGGCGACGGAGAGGCGAAACCCCAGAAATGGCCACGGAGGGGCCGGGCTCCGGAGGCCGAGAAGGAGGCAGTCGTCGGATGTTCCAAAATGGCGATGGAGAGGCAGAACCCTAGAAATGGCCACGGAGGGGCCAGTCTCTAGAGGCCGGGAAGGAGGCGGCCGTCGGATGTTCCAAAATGGTGACGGAGAGGCGGAACCCTGGAAACTACCATGGAGGGGCTGGGCTCCTGAGGCCAGGAAGGAGGCGGCCGTCAGATGTTCCAAAATGGCGACAGAGAGGCGGAACCCTGGAAACGGCCACGGAGGGGCCAGGCTCCGCAGGCCAAGAAGGAGGCAGTCGTCAGATGTTCCAAAATGGCGACGGAGAGGCAGAACCCCAAAAACGGCCACGGAGGGGCCGGGCTCTGGAGGTCGGGAAGGAGGCAACCGTTGGATGTTCCAAAACAGCAACGGAGAGGAAGAACCTCAGTAATGGCCTCGGAGGGGCCGGGCTCCAGAGGCGGGGAACGAGGTAGTCGTCGGATGTTCCAAAACAACAAAAGGGGGACGAAGCTCCGAAACCACCGAAACTTAACCAAACTTTGACGAAACCTTGGCAGTTCATTTACGTACTACAAACACATCCTAGATCCAAAAAAAGGTGACCCCAAAGCCAAAAATGAGGAAACGGGAGCGACGGGGGTCCACAGATGTTTCCAAACAGCCAAGGAGGAAAGGAATTCTAGAGGGAAAGTTCTGAAACCATCGAAACTCAACCAAACTTTTAAGAAACCTTAGCAGTTCATTTACGTACTTCAAACACATCCTATATCCAAAAAAGGGTGACCCCAAAGTCAAAAATGAGGAAACGGGAGCGACGGGGGTCTATGGATTTTTCCAAATAGCCAAGGAGGAAGGGAATTCCAGAGGGAAAGTTCCAAAACCATCAAAACTCAACCAAACTTTTAAGAAACCTTGGCAGTTTATTTACGTACTTCAAACACATCCCAGATCCAAAAAAGGGTGACCCCAAAGCCAAAAATGAGGAAACGGGAGGGACGAGGGTCCACAGATGTTTCCAAACAGCCAAGGAGGAAGGGAATTCTAGAGGGAAAGTTTCGAAACCATCGAAACTCAACCAAACTTTTAAGAAACCTTGGCAGTTCATTTACATACTTCAAACACATCCCAGATCCAAAAAATGGTGACCCCAAAGCCAAAAATGAGGAAACAGGAGCGACGGGGGTCCACGGATGTTTCCAAACAGCCAAAAATGAAGGGAATTCGGGAGGGAAAGTTCTAAAACCATCGAAACTTAACGGAATGTTGACAAAACTTTAGCAGTTCATTGAAACACCCCAAACACATCCCAAATCCACCAAAAAGTTGTCCCTGAAGCCAAAAATGTGGAAACTGGACCGACATGGGTGCACGGATGTTTCCAAAATAGTCAAAGCAAGACAAAAGGCAGAAAGGGGATGGGGGACTTTATTTCTCCATAGATTTGAATACCCCAAGCAGGTGAATTTGGGTAGGGGAATTTGATCATTTGAAGGAACATGACCAATTTGGGCTTAGAAATGGGGCACGCAAAACAAGACAGGAGCAAAGCATCCTATCGGGAGCAAAAAAAGGGGGGTCCCTGCCTACGGTGGGGCGTGTGTGCAAAACATGCACAACAAATGGCGACTCGCTGGGGAAATGCTCTTGAGCATTTTAATGATAAACTGGAATCACGAACCCAGAATCTCTGGTCACGTCCTTCACGCTAGGGCAAACAAACCAGACACCCAACCAAAGGATCAAAACCATTAGCCAACCCAACCTTCAGTATGCTGAAAATCCAAGTGTGTGTAATTGCATTAATTCTCATTCTTCAGTTGCTACAGGAACCCAAGCTCCATCAAATTAAGCTACGTAGTTTATTCTAGCTCCAAAAGCATCCGGGACATTGCCTCGCTGGCAGTCAGGCATCCATAGCCTCGACGAGGTTATCACTGTGATTCTCTCGAACATTGCTCTACTGCCAGCTAGGCGTCCATAGCCCCAGTAGAGTTGCTCAGATACCCCTGAAAAGTTGAATTTTCTCTTTCTTTTAATTTTCAATGTTTTCTTTCTTTCTTTTTTTCTCTTTTCAGCTCTTTTATTTCAACTTGCAAGCATTGAAGCTCACACTCAAGGCTGAGAATCACAGTGGCGCTGGAGTAGAATTTTAGATTTTTCACTTAACTAGACTTCACAAAAGGCCCTATAGTGACCATTGAATTCTTAAGATGTGTAAGAGCTATAAGATTTCAGAATACATCAGAGTCAGACTAAACCAACAACTTATCCTCTTTGAATCAAACACTCAGATCACTTGACACTAATAGAAGACCTTCACCATCCACTCTGAAGACTTGATTAGAGTTTGACAAAAATAATACGTAGAACAACCCCAAGCAATAAGTATGGTTGTTGTGCGCACAAACGTGCCCAGCTAAAAGCAAAGGGACCCTGAGCAAAACAACAACAAAGTAAAAGAAAACAAAAAGCGAACGAAGCAAGCAACCTACACAAACCAACTAACCTAAGGAAAGCAGGAAAGCAGAGTATTTACAGGAAACCTATACTACTAAAAATGAGCTATGTACAAAGATATTTACAAAGAACTATGTTCAGGTAGGGCAAGCCAACATTAATTTTCATTGGATTTCGTAATGCATGCACAAGCAAACAGGCGATCGTTATCATTCTTAACCATGCAAATTTATCTTTATATTCTAAAAAAAGAAATTCAATGTTACAACACTCAAGTTCAGTCACGTCATCACAAAAAATTAGCAATTGAGGAGGCTCATTGAACCCATGGTTAATACATAAATATGTTCATTTTCCCTCATTCCGATAATCAAAATAATAAGTGCAATTATGAGAAATAATAGGGGCAAGGAAGGATAAAACCTAGATGTCGTCACACAGAGGTGGTAGCGTTGGACAGTCAAGAGCAAGCACAACATTGTTGATCGTTACATTGGCAGCCTTGGGCAGGCGTGGTGGAGGGTGCAGCATTGTGGACCTTAAGCTTGCATAAGGCTCAGAGGATGGGGCAGCAAATAGCTCTTTCAATCTACCAATGGGACCCACAACCTCCACTGGTTGTTCCTTGAGGAAGTACACCTCATATGCGTGGGTTTCCATTGCCAAAACCTCTTCTTGATTGCTGTCTTCAAGGGGCAGCATGTTGTCCCATCTCCTTTCCCAGGTGCCAACCTTATTTTCATGATGTTCAGTGTCATGGGAAGATGACATATGCGAATCTATCCTATTGTAGCCATCTGAATACGAAGGAGGATCAACAACGATTATGGCAGAAGGACTCCAAGTTACATCTTGTAGTCGGTCGAGTGCTTCATCTCTATTAGCAACTATCTCAGCACCTCCGCCTTTGTCTTCTTCTTTTTGTTGTTCATGCATCTCATCATGACATTCACTCGTTTCCTCTTGCTCACTATCACTGTAAATGGAGAAGGAGCTCCTCTCCCAATCTGGAAACTCTAGTGCATCATCGTTCGGGGGCTCAAGGAGTATGTATTCATCGCTACCATTTTCTAGGATGTGCTCTTCCTCGACATGAGCATACCTCTGTAGTGTAGCTCCTAATGGAAAGAAGTCATCAATTGATGGCACCTCATCAAGGGGACCAAAGTCTACTACACAATTTCCCTCCAAAGACTCACCAAAATTCCCATCGTCCATGGTACACAACTGCTCTTCAAGAGGAAGAACTTCTTGGTGACTGGTGGACAGCATTCTCGCTTGATCTACTTCATCACTCAGAAGTCTGAGATTGTATTGTTGTCCTTCTATTGCTGCCCCAACATCCTATTGAGGTCCACCTTTAGCCGAGTTGTCACTTGGCTCTTGCTCTTGGTTTTCTACTTCGATCCAAGTAGCAAGTAGACGAGGTTGGGCACTTGGCTACCTTGCTTTTCCTCTAACTTGTTTCATGGCTTCTTGGCATAGTTCACATGCGAACTCCGAGTGTGATGAATCATGAAGTCTGCACCAATTTGGCAATAGTAGCATTTCCAAATTGACTTGGTATTTCAGCTCTGACCAATCCTTTGCTAACCTGGAGACTAGTTGGTCATATCTATCCATGATCGGGTCCTCCTCATCACTTGAAAAAGAAGCATGATGGTAGACAGCCGTAGTGAGTGGTTGCTCCCACTCCAAATCTATATTTTTAGATTCTTAATCACTGTCATTGTAGATGGAGAGGTCTTTCGACCTGATTTTGCTTATGCTTTGACCATCTCCTTCTGTTACCCCAAGGCTTTTAGCCTCCTCCTCTTCTTGATTTTCAACATCTGTGTTGGCTGTCCTAGCATGCATGACTGCAGACCTCATTGGTTCATCTTCACCTACCAATTGCTGTTCTTTTGGAGTGGAGGACTACCCTTGATTGGTGGAGGGAAGGCCTTCTAAATTAATTCTAATTAGATTTTCACCAAGGCACCTTGCTGTCCTTGTAAAACTTGCCTCTTCCTCTTGGTTTTCAACTTCAATGTTTGCTGCTCCAATATCAACTTGTATCAAATTTCTTGGTTCATCTTTATTTTGTTGTCCTCCAGATGTTGACAACTCATCTGCCTCATTGGATAACTTCTCTTCATTGGAAGTTGGTTGCTCCAACTTGTTCAAATAACCCTTGGCTTGAGCAATGATGTTGTCACATGATGGACACATAAATTCTGAATGTGGTGTATTGTGAAATCTACACCAACTTGCCATTAGTACTTCCTCCAATCTCGGTCCATCCTTGCTGCTCAAATGTTCCTGGATCAGCTCCTTGAATGTCTTGGCTGCCATGGTTGTCAATTCTTCCTCTGAGTCTGCAAGGGCTAAAGGTTGATAGATTTCCCAAAAGGGAATTTCTCCCTACAATACCTTTTCAATTATGTCCAAGAATGTTAGACACCCCAATTCACTATGCCTACAAGTGCAATGGATCCGACATCTATCTACCAACGCAAATTGTTGCAATGGCTTCTTTAGTCTCTTGTTCAAATTTGTATGCAGCTGAGTGATGTCAATTTGTGCATGCTGCTCCATTTCGACTTAGCTTCTTTTGCCTTCAATTTTTTTTTTTTTTTGAATTAAAGAGATCTCCTATCTCAGATTTCTTCCTGAATGTTCCTTTGTCAACTTCCAACTTTCAACTTCGTAGCCTCAACATGTCAAGCCCTCCTTCTAGCGCCAGTTTTGTTGATGGTGTTAGGAGGAGGAGGGCATGGAATGAATCACTTCCAACCTTCAGCTTTGTATTCCCAACGTGTCACCCCTCCCTTTAGCGCTAGTTCTGTTGATAGCATTAGGAGGAAGAGGGCATAAAATGAATCACTTCCAATATTCAGCTTTGTATTCCCAACATATCAGCCCTCCTTCTAGCGCCAGTTCTGTTGATGGTGTTTTTATGCACTTTTCAACATAGGCAGTGCGTAGGTGCACTACCTCCCTTGAAAGACAGTCTTCCACGATAGGATTGCAGAACACTATCCCAAGGTCTCTCGGATGTCAGATCATGACGGTGCTTGGAATATCTCAGTTGTTTGATGTGATTTGCTGGAATCATAAGGCGGTCTTACAGATGAGTTACAAAGCATGGAAGTTGGGTTTGCAAATGTAGTTTCAAAGTGTTGAAGTGAATGAACAGTGGCTGTCCACTCAAAATAGCAAGTTGAAACTCATCAAGTTCATCTGATTTAGCTTCATGGTGATGCTTTGGGTCCTACTCTAACCAAGGATAAAACAAAATAGCAAAAGGATAAGGGTTAAGAAAACTATTATAATCTTAAGCTACGAATGAACAGTAACAATGGTGGCTACTAAAGTAGACAGACTTCCTAAACTGGGTTTTGCTTGGCCAAGAGAAACCTACAGTTGCACAAAACCAGTGCAATCTTCTAAGGACTGCAGATTTTCAAAGTGCACATGCACATCATGCACATGTAATTGAACTAAGTTGCAACAATGAAGTAATGAGCTCAGACTAGCTTTGCAAAGTGACTCATCATCAATGAGCCATAAAAAGTATGAACTGGAAATCCATCAAATACTAAAATAGCAAACACCATCACCACTCCCATTCAAGAAACTAACATTGAAGGTGAACCATGCATACATAAAGAGCAAACTCAAAAGGAACACCCATAAATCATGCAATGCTACTTTTTATTGCTGCAGAATGTCTTTACATCAATTCTCCAACCCTTACAAATGAGGGGCAAGCCCCTATTTATAGTTTTCCAAAGCCCAAATGAATGGCTAGGATTCAATTACAATGAGTGGCCCAGATTTAATTACATTAGAGTTTCACCTACCCCACAATATTCAGCAATTTAAAATACATTCCTTGTCTTTTCCCTATTTTTTCATCTAGTGACAGTCACTATAGCAATTTTGTCTTGTAGTTGATTTCCCTTTTTACTGTAGCAAAGACTACCTGAAAGTTGTCTTTTGCTTGATGTGCTTGCAGCGTTCTTCCTTTGATCAAACGAGCCTGTCAACGATTGGCATCAATAGATTGGTGGCCCGTGATTCGGGCAGAAAGCTCCTTAGAAATCATCATCATCTGGAAAAAGGGGTAGGACAACTCCCTCAATGGGCCTCTTCGATAGACCTACGGAAGGTTTCTTGACTCCTGCAAACACAAAGTGTCGTAAGTGCATTTATACATGAGTTAAGGAGAATGTCAACCAGACCTACAAATTCCTTATTAGATCTATCCATGCATCCTCAAAATATCTTGATATTCATATTTGGAGCTCATTTGGACCATAAACATTAATGTGTGCTTCAAGGGTGCGAGTGCCAGAGGGCGGAAAGACGGTGGAAGAAAGCTAGAAGGCAGACAGCGGACGGAAGCCAAAACAGCCGGGAAGAAGGCGGGCTCCCGGATGTTCAAAACAGGTGGGAAGAAGGCAAGCTCCCGGATGTTCAAAACAGCCGAGAAGGAGGCAGGCTCCCGAATGTTCAAAATAGCCAAAAAGGGATGGACTCCCGGAAATGGCCACGGAGGACCCGGGTTCCAGAGGCCGGAAGGGAGGTGGCCGCCGGAAGTTCCAAAATCCACGAGAGGCGGAGCCTCGGAAATAGCCACGGAGGGGTCGGGCTCCGGGGCTGGGAAAAAGTGGCCATCGGATGAAAATGGCGACGGAGAGGCAGAACCCCAGAAATGGGGGCTGGGCTCCGGAGCCGGGGAAGGAGGCAGCCGTCAAATGTTCCAAAACGGCGACAAATAGGCGGAACCCTGAACACGGCCACGGAGGGGCCGGGCTCCGGAGGCTGAGAAGGAGGTGGCCGTTAGATGTTCCAAAACGGCGACAGAGAGGCAAAACCATGGAAACGACCACGGAGGGGCCGGGCTTCGGAGTCCGAGAAGGAGGCATCAGATGTTCCAAAATGGCGACGGAGAGGCGGAACTCCGAAAACGGCCACAGAGGGGCTGGGCTCCGGAGGCTGGGAAGGAGGCAACCGTCGGATGTTCCAAAACAACAACAGAGAGGCAGAACCCCAAAAACGACCACAGAGGGGCCGGGCTTCGGAGGCTGGGAAGGAGGTAGTCGTCGGATGTTCCAAAACGGTGACAGGAGGCGGAACCCCGGGAACGGCCACAGAGGGGCCGGGCTCCGGCCGGGAAGGAGGCAGCCGTCGGATGTTCCAAAACAGCAAAAGGGAGACGAAGCTCCGAAACCACCGAAACTTAACCAAACTTTGACGAAACCTTGGCAGTTCATTTACATACTGTAAACACATCGTAGATCCAAAAAAGGGTGACCCCAAAGCCAAAAATGAGAAAACGGGAGCGACGGGGGTCCATGAATGTTTCCAAATAGCCAAGGAAGAAGGGAATTCCGGAGGGAAAGTTCTAAAACCATCGAAACTCAACCAAACTTTTAAGAAACCTTAGCAGTTCATTTACGTACTTCAAACACATCCTAGATCCAAAAAATGGTGACCCCAAAGTCAAAAATGAGGAAACGGGAGTGACGGGGGTCCACAGATGTTTCCAAACAGCCAAGGAGGAAGGGAATTCTAGAGGGAAAGTTCTGAAACCATCGAAACTCAACCAAACTTTTAAGAAGCCTTGGCAGTTCATTTACGTACTTCAAACACATCCCAGATCTAAAAAAGGGTGACCCTAAAGCCAAAAATGAGGAAACGGGAGCGACGGGGGTCCACAGATATTTAAAAACAACCAAGGAGGAAGGGAATTCCAGAGGGAAAGTTTCAAAACCATCGAAACTCAACCAAACTTTTAAGAAACCTTGGCAATTCATTTACGTACTTCAAACACATCCTAGATCCAAAAAAGGGTGACCCCAAAGTCAAAAATGAGGAAACGGGAGTGACGGGGGTCCACAGATGTTTCCAAACAGCCAAGGAGGAAGGGAATTCTAGAGGGAAAGTTCTGAAACCATCGAAACTCAACCAAACTTTTAAGAATCCTTGGCAGTTCATTTTCATACTTCAAACACATCCCAGATCCAAAAAAGGGTGACCCCAAAGCCAAAAATGAGGAAACGGGAGTGATGGGGGTCCACGGATGTTTCCAAACAGCTAAGGAGGAAGGGAATTCCGGAGGGAAAGTTCTGAAACCATCGAAACTCAACCAAACTTTTAAGAAACCTTGGCAGTTCATTTACGTACTTCAAACACATCCCAAATCCAAAAAGGGTGACCCCAAAGCCAAAAATGAGGAGATGGGAGCGACGGGGGTCCACGGATGTTTCCAAATAGCCAAGGAGGAAGGGAATTCTGGAGGGAAAGTTTTGAAACCATTGAAACTTAACGGAACATTGACGAAACCTTGGCAGTTCATTGAAACACCCCAAACACATCCCAAATCCACCAAAAAGTTGTCCCCGAAGCCAAAAATGTGGAAACTGGACTGACAGGGGTCCACAGATGTTTCTGAAATAGCCAAAGTAAGACAAAAGGCAGGAAGGGGATGGGGGACTTTATTTCTCCATAGATTTGAATACCCCATGCAGGTGAATTTGGATAGGGGAATTTGATCGTTTGAAGGCACATACCAATTTGGGCTTGGAAATGGGGCACGCAAAACAAGACAGGAGCAAAGCAGTCTGTCGGGAGCGAAGAAAAAGGGGGTCCCTGCCTATGGCGGGGTGTGTGTGCAAAACATGCACAACAAGCCTTCATTTATTTAAATGCATAACCTTAGGACTAAAGACCTGATTTTCCTAGCAAATGGATTTGCTGCATTTGATTTATTCAATGAACAGATGACTATGCATAATGCTAATTTTGCGTGTCTACAGGAAGTAGTATTGGAAAGTGCTAAAATATCAGAATTTGGCATATAAATTTGATGCAAAATTGGTTGGACAAGAGCATGGGTGCCCTAGTCTAGAGATGATTATTTTGAGGGTTTAAAAACTTATGCAAATACATCTCAATCTTCCTACCTTTGGTAGTCAAGATTAGGTTCCAAAGTGTGGTAGTTTGTGAGTAATCAAGGTACCCTAATTTGATGAAGGTACTTGAATGCTTGTCTTAGGGTTTTGAGGCCTTGATATCTCTAATTCACTTGAATTCACTTCAAACTTGGGTATGTTCAGGATCATGATGGGACAAACAGTTGTAATATGATGGGTATGTGTAGGCTGTGGCTGATTACATTTTTTTTACCCAAAATTGATGAAACGAATAAGGGTTTTTAAAAGAGATTCTCAACCTTCCACCAATATAAATTATGCTTTACTTTGAATTTAATAAATAATTATTATTCATTTTCTAATTGAATTACAACTAAAGTCTTGATTGATAGGCTGATTGAAAAACATCTATAGCTTTCAAACGGTATCACATTTTTTAATCTAAAACATGCATCACATTTTATGCTTCACATACTATAGGATTAAAAAAAAGAATAAATTTCATAAAGTTTTGACCAAGCTAAGGTGGTCAGACATACAAGTTTTTATATTTTTTAAAAGTTGTAATAAAAAAATTATAATTAATTATTTACTTGGAAAAAAATTACAAAAAATTATGCATCACATCAAGACATAAGTCCTCTACTTATATCTAAAATATTATAACTTTTTTTGTCATTTTATTGTGGTTAGGGTGGTCAGATAGACAAACACTTCTTATTTTTTTCTTGAAATTTAAGTACTACTACATTGAAATTTTAAATTTTCACCAAATAGGTTTTTTTAAAAATTAACCTAGTAGTTTAGAAACTACATTCAACTTACTATAGATTCTATTCTTACATATTTTTGAAATAATATAGATAACTTATTCAAAGTTTTACATCAAGTTTCCTAACTTTGATTTTTTTGAATTTTTTGCCACTTAAGGGCCTATTTTTTCCATGATGATCCTACACACACCCACCTGAAACCTACAAGAATGATAAGGGGGTAATGGTTGTGTTTTATAGGGGTTTTCCTCAGTCAAACCCCATTTAGGTGTTTCTACCTCCACAAACAACTATGATGACAATGCTATAAATCACATGCTCTATGAAGAGCTAAGTAAAATGGATAAAACTGAATGATAAATAACATAGTTGTAACTTACCACTCAAATTTGTATTCCTTGTTTGATTGAATTCACTTTTCTCATTACATAGAAGGAGAAATTATAGGATGCTTTAAGATCTTGGAAGTGTTAGTGCTCATCATAACAAGCAAACATAATCAAGAAACATCTTACAATACACATGAACATAGATTTGTTGATATGTTGTAGACATTAAATTGGTAGAAAAAGTTTTTTAGATATTCTACTTATTTTTCTCTCAAAATTGCATTAATTTCCTTTAGTATGCTCGAAAGATATTTCAACATATTTTGAATTAACCTTTATGAAAAGTCAACAATTGATATTGGATTTATGAAAATATTAAGGAAAACAATAATATTTTAGATTGAAGGTGTAATTAGGCAAGGTAGGGCATCGACACCCTATTTCAGCCCTATTTTTTTGTTTAAGTGTCTATGAAATAATAATTTAATTCAATTTCCAAAAAATGACAATTAAATGAGTAATTTATAAGAATAATTATGCACATACACATAGTTGGGAGCCAATTATTGTTTGAAATTTTCAAGGGTGACAATTTATGATGCTACAATATTTTTTATTAGGTTATGAGTAGTTACTCTATGGATATATTAACTCATAATTAATTTATGTGATCACTATTATATTCTTATTGGGATAATTAATTCATCATAGGTACTATATTTTGGTATCTAAGTCAATTTGGGTGATATCTAAAGCATAAGTAGGTATATATAGGAAGTAGTGAGTGTTGTTCTACCATCATAATATAAATTATGTTCCTAGTGTAGACTTTTAAAGGTTTATCCACTCAATATGGCTTCATAAATTATCAAGTAGTTGCAAAATATTTTCTATTATATTTTCTACTATAAAGTTTATTTCATTACATTGTATCATAACAAATATTTAAAATAATTATACAAAGTGTATATACAAAGTTAAAATCTACACAATTGTATAACATATGATGTTTGTAAATAAGTAGATAATTTATACAAACTTGTACCTTAAAAATAACAAAAAGTCATATAATGATATTTGTACCTTAAATCTTCTTGTGATATGTTCTTAAGGATGCAACGGATTTTCTAAAGTTGTATGGAGAACTCATATTACATATTTTATGCTTTATTTTATAGACGTGGATTTGGTAAGAAACTAGATCTTTACATTAATTTTAGTGGTTTCCCTAATTTAGTTAAACAATTAACTTTTATGCCAAGAAAGGAAATACAGATAGAAGCCAAAATCCCAACAATCTAGTAGAAATAAGTATAACAAAGACTTGTACATACATGAAAAAATATAAGTTGAGTTATACATGTGCTAAACGACTCACCATGATATTAGAACATCGAAGATGGAACATAAAAAATCCAAGAACAAATTGACATATTCTTGTTATTATAATAAAAATATATATGATTAATCTTCCAAAAAGTCCTACAATCTCTATGTTGATTAACTAATATTGCATAATATGCAAGGCAGAAATTTTAAAAAGGAGAAATATATAGTTTGTCAATTAATATGCACTTGAATTTTGTGGAGAAGTTCATATAAGTAAAATTAATACATTCATATCCTTTCCTTTAATAGATTACAATATACATTTATAAGTGGAGATGAAGAAGAAAATGTAGTTTTATAACCTAGGTTATTAATAGATATACGACACATTTTTTTACTTCTTCAATAGTATTCTCATACAATTTGGAAACAAAAACCAACTCTTTTATCATTTAAACATCAATATATAGAATTTAGCTTCTTCAAAAAAAATTACTTAGAAAGAGACCTATAATTTTCCATTTGAGGTATTTAACCAAGTAGTTTAATGATTAGAACGCATTTTATCATCAACCAAAAGACTATTAGGATTAAGTGTCACCTACCTTGTAATTCTTATGTCAGATTGCATGGTTCCAACATCCTTGGAAATTGTTCCTAGGCACCTAGGGTGTACTAGAAAAATATTTTATAATATTTACTCTCAACATTGTTTGTATTACATTCAGAAGGAGTGATGGATTCTAAGAGTAGCGATAAAGGTTACTTTTGGACACAAATATTTAATTTTCATTTCCCTGAATGTGGATGCCTATAATGGGATGGTACATAATAAGGAAAAGGACAAATGAGTAACTATTAGTATTCTCCAAGTGGCTCCTTGGAAAGGTGCAATAGGAATATCTTTGTATTTAATCCTTTATTGTTTTAATGTAATGTTTATTTTCCCTGTTTGGGTGCCCAAGTTGGAGGGAAAGTATTGGAGCTAAGATTGGTATTCTTTAATATTTTTAGTTGGTAATTAAGGGACTAGGGATGTTTGGAATGAAGGATCATATTTTGGAGTCATATTTGGGGCTTAATATGTCTTCACAAGTCTATAAAATTAGCTCCTTAGATGTATAAAAATAGAGTTTCATTGTAGGAAGAAGGATGGGTTCAGGAATAAGGAGCTTGTTCATAGGTGCATAGGTACTTCCATGTTGGAGGAAAATAGGAGAATGGAAGTGCATGTATTGTAATCTCATTTATTTGAAGATAATACATACTTGGCCTCTCTTCTTGGTGGAGTTTTTTCTTGCAATGGTTTCTAGATGTAATTTTTTTGTTATGTGACATCCTTATATTATTATTTGTGTCTCATTGCTGCTATCTTATTGTGATGTTATTCTTTATTTATTGTTTTTATAATTTCATAGAAGGTGGTGTTATTAAGCATGATATGTTGGATGATTTTTAGCATCATAAATAAGATAGATCTAATCATGGTAATTCCATATTAAGGAAACTTAATTTCAAATTTACATATAAGTTTCAAATTTTCATGTTTTAGTAGTACAAGCCTTGAATCTCATTCATTAAAGTCATAGTTGGATAAAGATCGAATTTCTCAAAAATTTGTATTAGAACCTATATATTTATCATCAAATACTAGTACAAAAATTCATGTAATGCATGAGACCCTATTAGACTTACATGTAAAATACGCTTAACTAGGAACTCAACACACAATTTTAGGTAATTGAATGTTTTCATGGTAAATCCCTACATAGAATAAATTGAGGATGCCCTTGGGATGATACTTTAATTAACTAGAGTGCTATTAAATATACTTTTGATATTTTTCAATGTCACAAGGTACTCCTAGTCTCATCCTTGTAGGAAAATTTAGTATATTCCTATACATACATAAAATAAAGATATCAACATTCATTGAAATGATGGGATATGGGGTGTGGATGAATGCTTGTATTTTGTACCTTATAAAATCATGGATAGACAAATAACATTTATTTTATCACAAATATATGTCGCTTACTATACAAGTGAGTTGATTTCAAGAGGGGTATCAAGTCCATAAGTTGTGGTTGCAATGTCTAGATCATGAAAGATCTCACTTTCCAAAGGAGCTACAATAGTGCATGTGAAGTGCAAAAGTCCACAGATAGTGATAAAATATGGACTTATATGATCTAGAAGCAAGGTAAACAATTTCTTGTAACATATATAAATATAAATAGAAATTATTCTACATTTCAGATGTAGTTATTATAGTTGTTGTGTCAAGAATCAGGAAATATATAAGAAAATAATTGAAGGTTATCCTCTACAATCTTTTATGTGACGTGAGAAAAAATGTAAGGTTGCTCTTTACAAGAGATATGTAAGAGTGCAAATGAAGTCTACAACCAACCTAATATGACTACTATGAGCTTGTATGGAAGGGATCTAGTTTTGTATCACATCCAAATATGTTATGTGTTGTTGTAAATATAAGCATATGCTAGGTGTAGGAATATATTATAATCATGCAAACATATGAATGGGGTAAGAAGGTTTACCCTATAGCTATAGCAAGGTGCATGAATGATAGGTAGGGAGTATTTTTTAATAGATGAAAATGTGAAAATCATCTTAACTATTCCAACCATTTGTAATATTTAGACTTGAGTTGTTATGATAAATAAGAAACATTGTAAAATATACAAATATGTAGCTTAGGTTCAAAAATATAGATTTGGGAACTAGCAATAATCATAATATTTAAACATCATGATACAAGCTAACAATTGGTTAGTGACAAATGAAATCCTCATAAGGATTTTTATTTTAAAGAAATTTGGTGGGACTTCTATTTTACAAATATAAAATTAAATTATTGCTTTAGATTCCAAATTATTAGATTGTTTTGTTTAAGCATACTTCTAGCACATGTAATATCGTTATATTTTTCCTTTTGACCACACCTCTTTTTCCATGGACTATGAGGAATAATGTAGTGTTTTATAATATCATTTTTCTTACAATATTTCAAAAGAAAATTGAACACTATTCTACCATTAACCTAATCTAAGAATCTTAATATTGTGAATTATTATTTGCTTCTACCACAGTTTTGAATTTCTTGAAGCATTCAAAACTTTACTCTTTTCTGAATAAATAGAACCATATGGATATAATTCTATCATCAAAAAATATTAAAAAGTGATATAGTGACTTGGCTTGCATTTGACCATACACACCTATATGTATTAATTCAAGAATTTTCATTTTCTTTTATTTATCCTTATAGGATATTCACTCCTCTGTTGCTTTCCTAATGCATAACCATCACAAATAATATGTTTATGTTTTAAAATTGATACACTTTCCATCATTTCTTTTCTTTCTATAGAGACAAGATCTCTAACATTCAAGTGACCATACCTCATGTCTTATAATTCTTCAATTGACACACATGAAGATTTCATTAATTGAGGATGTTCTACAACTACACCCATTTAAATAAACCCCACATCCTAGTTCCTTCAACTATCACTTTGCAGTGATCTTGTGTGCCCTTAATTTGGAAAACTATCTTCATGAATTCAAATTTTAAGCTTTGATTTGTGATTTCTAAACAAATGTTACATTCTTCTTCATTTCTAGACCAAACATCACCTTTGCAAGCTTTCTTACATGTGCATTAGGCAACATTATAGTTATATCACAATAAATTTTTATATCATGAGACCGATCATTCCATAGGTAGTATCATAAATTTTTGATGAGAGAATTTAAATCAATCTCTATTACATGACCTATGAATAGGCGTCCCTTGAATATATTAGCCAACCAAAGCAATTATTTATTTATGCAAAAATATAAGATCTAAAAGAAATAATTTAAGATTTTTGAGATCACCATTTATCTTATCCTCACAATTAACAAGGATACCTTCATGTTTATTATTTTTAGATTCATTAAATTTAATTCTTTTTTGAATATATTCATATACAAAGAGCCTAAACTTACCATAGTAATAACAATTTCTATTTTGCTTGACATCGGAATTTGACTTACATAATACCCCACTGTATACCTTTTACCTTTACATTTACCTCCTTTTTACTTTCCCCATTGCTTTCCTTTGGATGACTTCTTGTCCTCGACCATTAACACTAAATTTGTAATTTGAAGTTGACTGTCTACATGCTTCCTCCTTTCCTCTTCTTGTGGAAGTATACCTACTAAGTCGACAAAAAAGAATCCTTGACAGACACACAAGAGAACCTTTGCTTTACAGTGTGTTCTCTGCCAATCTTGAACGGCGCCTTGAGGCTAAGTCTTACAGGATGGAGGCTAAATCTTAAATTTTTAATTAACATAGTTTGCGCCATCTAACTTTTCGATTCGGTTAGATGTAAATCCGTTACAGGCAAAATTGAGACAATATCAAACCCCCTTGAGTTTTTACCAAGAAAATATATTACCGGCAATTATTTGGAGACAATCTGCAACACACAATCAATGCTGATTGAAGTTCGTCGGTCAGACGTAACTGGAGAAACCAGCAAATAAAGCAACCCCGCAGCTTCCTTTCATGGCAAGATCGATCACTGCAAGTACACTTTACAGGCACAGTCAATTTTAAAACCCCATAAAAGGTATTGCAGGTAATTGCAGGGGTTATACATCAGGTCTTCTAAATCAGACACAGTATAACAGCAACACAACAAAGATCAGAGTCTTTGCAGCTTTAAACCCATAGCAAGCTCAACAACTACTTACAAACCTGCTAAGTAACTTGACAGCTAGCTAAAATTGCTTTGATATCACACTACAAATAAAAAAGTATAAGGGAAAGTAATTATAAACCATACAGCTGTGCAAAATTTCTAATAGAGTTATGAATCATTCCATCCTATTCTCCTGGGATATTTCTTTTCCCTCCTTTGGTTTTCGGTTTGAAGAGAAAGATTGAGAAAAGCGATTCACATACAGTCCGGACTCGACGTTGATAGGGAAGTTGAGAATAGCCTTCGAACCGCGCAGTTGGAAAGCCGTACAGTCATATGCCGCTGCAGCTTCTTCGGCTGTATCGAAGGAGCCAAGCCAAAGTCTGGAACCCTTCTTCTTAGGGTTTCGAATCTCTGCAGCATATTTCCGGCGAGCCTTAACGAACCTCACTCCCCTGTAATGCCTTTTCCGATCCTTGGCAGCAACAATAGAAGGTGTTGGGAAAGGGGAATCCGTCGTCTCGAAGGAGAATTCATCCCCAAGCAAAAAGTGGGCAATTGTATTCAAACAATAGGCTTCGTGTGGTGTTAGACTACTCATTATCGCCGTCGCAAAATACCATTTGTGCAGAAATTGTGTTTGGTCGCATGCCTTTATAAGTCGACATTAAATTAGGTAATGATGTATATTCATTGTATTCGCCGACTTCCAATGCTTTCAGACGAAAATAAATTTATATTTTAAAAGTTTCACAAAATGTATTTATTTGCAAAATGAATTTAATGGTAATGGTTAGCTCTAAAGTGACGATTTTTTTTTATTATATCTAACTTATTTATGCCGAGAGCATATAAAATTATAATCTGTGTTCATTTATTTTTAAGTTTTTGGTGTAGGTTTTAAATAATGGAGTCTTTTAAATATTACATTATATGAAGTATCAAATTTTAATTTGGGAATTTAGAAAGTGAGGTTAAATTATAAAAGTGCAGTAATTATATTTTAATACTAAAAAATAATCATTACATAATGTTTTAAGGGAATCATCATCTATAAATTAATCAGATTTAAAGTAGTCAATATATATGAAATTAAAGTAATGGAAGAAAATTTATCATAGGATCACAAAATGTCAAAAGTCAATAGTTTGGTTTAACATATTATAATTATTAAAATGCAAATTTTTTAAAATATGTATAGGATATTGGGAAAATGAAACATCATCAATTTTTTTGTCTTATTTGTCATGTCTATAAGATAGATAAATGACTAATAATAATTTAACATAATTGTGAGAAGGGCCCATATAGTTAGGTTGACAATCAATATTAAAAATATTTAGAAAATATGATTAACTCATCAACTGATTCCTTCATCATATAAGACAAAGCCACAACCATAAGTAGTTAAACCACAATTACAACATATGATCCATAAAAGTGAAGTTGTTATATTTTAATGCTAAAGAACATAACAAATATTTAAGGGAAATATCGTCTATACACTAATAAAGTTTAAAGTATCAAATAAGTGTGAAAATAAAGTTATGGGAGAAGTTTACGAGATAACTAAAAAATGTCAAGAGTCAATAGTTTGGTTTAATGCATTATAATTATTAAAACACAAATTTTTGGAAGTGTGTATAGGATCTTAGAAAAATGAAAATCATCCATTTTTTTTGTCTTATTTGTCATGTCTATAAGCTAGAGAAAGGTATAATAATATATTAATGTGATAATGAGAAGGGGCCCATATTTAACAAAATTATAAGATGATAATCAATGTTGAAAATGTATGAAGAACATGATAAACACACCAAGTTATTCCTTCATCATGTAGGACAAAAACACAACCATAAGTAGTTAGAGTGAAATAAGAATAATCAAGAGGAATTAGTATTCAGAGTTATTTCATCACAAATTAATCCTCATCAACTTACACTTGAATATGTAACTTAGTATTGGACATTACATATATTCTATTAGCTAGAAAGAAACAAATATTCATAGAGTTATGAATTAGCCTCTTATTATTTCTATCATTCCATTAATGAAATAACACTATATCTAAAAACTATAACCTTTTTTTAGCTAGGAATAAATTATCAAAAAACCCTCAAATGAAACCATGTTTGATTTGAAGTAATTTGGTCTACAAGGAATAAAAAAGTGTGTAGAAATTTTGAGTGGTTCAAAAATAGAAAATAAATATATATTAAATTATCTTTGGTTAGTGACAAGCTAAGGTGAGTCTAAAAATATTAAGTGGGTAAGTACATAGAAATAGGATATGAATAGAGTGAAAAGTGGTCATTCTTTTCCTAGAAATAGTTAAATCTAAACTTTGATAGGTATGTTGTGATGCATGCACTCAAAATATGAAGATACAATAAGAAAATGAATTGTACTACTGTGAATCTAGTTTCTAAACTACTAAATATATTTATAAATAGTTAAAGATTAAGAAGGTGAAATATTGCATGCACATAAAAGTCTTTATTTTTTCTCACTAAAATATAACATAGTCTTGTGTGTCATCCACTATATTTTTATTACATTTACATTTTTCGTGAAAATTAGTTGGAAAAAATATAGTTAAGAGTGAGTACTAAAAGTGTATTTTATATTTATCCACTAAATATATTTTTATGATTTTTTAAAGTAGATGCATCCTAAAGAGTACATCATTAAGCATGGATTTCACATAACTTGCACAAAATAATAGTTAGTTTTTTTTTAAATGTATAAAGAATGAAGCATAGAATAATGATTTTTTTCAAATTTCAATAAACTAGTCAAAAGTTATAAAGAAATCAAAGTAGCATGAAAAACCTAGCTATAAAACCTTGAAAATGAACTTAAATCAGAATAGAAAACTAGAGATAAACATAGGTGCACCTAGAAAACTAAAGATGCTTGAACTAAGGTCTACAATCTTGAAATTATAACTTTTGAAGAACAGTAGAACTCAAACGCCAGGTTGGGAAATTTAATCCAAGTTTAGGGTTTGGGGGAAGAAAATGAAATTTCATAGTGACAAGTCTGAATCCTTCAAAATCTAGAAAAATTCTTATACCAGAACTCATATGCCAAAAGTACCGATTTAGTCTTGTTCCACTTTTTTAGAAATTCAGGGTCTGAATCTATTCTCTTATCTCTACACTTGCTTCCTCTATTTCCACAACTCTTCTTTTAGATATGAACCTGCTAAAACCTACAAATAAAAGTATTGTGTTGATTTTCTTATGGGGGGTTTTCCTTAGTCAAACCCCTAGTTCAGTAATTAAACCTTGATAGAAAGAATAGATCTTGAAAGGAAATGTTTATGACAGTCCTAATCCTAAGTGCATCTAAGATTAAGTGATCTAAATTGCAATGAAACCCTACTCTAATGTGCTAGAATAGGATGCATAAATGAAACATAAAGATGAATCTTTGGGAGATCTCAAATCACCCTAATAAGACACAATAATGTGTGTACCTTCCTTTAGGCTAAAAGTAGAGTGATAATGGAGGATGGAATCACTTAGGAAACAAGTCATTAGAATTGGTTTGATGGCTAGTTACATCTCCCCAATATAGAATCCATCATGATTCTCCATAGGAAACCATAGTCAATCCTTGACAATGCTAGATCTTGATTTGTAAGTGAGCTTGAAGACTTGCAAAAAAAATATAGTGTTGCTTCAAGACTTTAACTTTATGTGCTCCTTTCTCTTGAATGTTGTAAAAATATGCTTGAGTGCTCAAGTTGATATTATGAATTTTCATAGGTGAAATAATGATCCAAAACCTTAGTTATATAGGAATCTCATCTAATTTACCATTTGTTAGATCCCAAATGCCAATATTAACCAAAAATTTAAATTGAAAACCTTAATTTCTCACTCAAACCATAAAAAGTGGCCACATAGACTCATGCACCTAACGTGGCATGTGGGTCCCACCTAGGGGGACTCATACGCCCAAGGTGGCAAATGGGTCCCACCTATGGGGACTCATATGCCTAAGGTGGTGCATGAGTCCCACCATAGTTTTTTGAAGTGAGCAAATATCAAGTTAGAAAATTAAATGCATTTATTGATTTTGTCAAGATTTCAATTCAAGTAAGCCTTGTGATCCGAAATAAAGGGTCTTAAGGGCCTATGAATGATGATTTAAAGGGATAGGAATGCAAGGGTACTAAAATAGGTCCAAACTAAGTGTGAAATGTTACTATCTCTAAGAAGGGAGTTCAATTTTCTACACTACAAAAGGAATTTAGAAACTTTCTAGAAGGAGCACTTTTATGCCAAGTGTTAGTGTGTGGTGAGTTTTGAGACCTGCTATTGGCATATTACTTTGTATGAGAATGAAGAGCAAGGAAGGGTGACACTTGTCATCATGAGGGAATTTGAGCAATGAAAACTATGGAGAGCCTCAAGAAAGTACACCATGATGCCATGTGGCATCAGTTTGACTTGTGGACCAAAGCTTAGAAGGGAAAGATTCTTTGTGAAGATTGAGTTGTTAGTTAGAGTGACTAGGAGTCTTGGGTGACTTTTAAATTGGTAGTTGAATTGATTTTCTCATGGTGGACACCTTCCTTTATTATTGCATGATTTATGGGGATCTTTATCTTACATGTGGTTTCATGTAATTTTATATTGGTTACATCTTTGTGCATGTTAATGTATGATTGGTAGGATGCTTTTGTTGATAGCTGAGACTACTGCATGTTCTCCATTATAGTTTGCATGCATGTAGAGGCTATGGAGATGACACATGGAAACTATAGGTGCCCATATTGGAGATGTATACATTTTTAATTATATAGTTATTTGTCAAGAGAGAAATATTTTTTTGCAAGGGTTATTGTACCAGATTTTATCTAAAAGAGAAAGATTTAATCTTCAATATAAATTGGAGATGAAATATCCATGATAGGGCTATGAGATTACAATTGTATTGCAACTAGATGATACAATAGTTCTATACTTTGGAGTGTGGGGATTTTTACCTAAAAGCGTTTTCCTCACGTATATCTGTGTTTCTTCTCTTTTTTCTATTATTCTATTCTTTAATTGTTATTTAACATTCCATTATGTTGCTAAAATTATTCTAAGCTTGAAAAACTACATTTTTCTCCTCTAAGGGTTAATGTGTGAAATTAAAATTGTGTTTGTTTTTGTTATAAGACATAGTTGTATGGACTTGTATCATAGAAAAATGGAACATATTGAATATGCATAGGGCTCTCAGATGCTATGATGAGATCAAAATTTATCTTCAAGAAGCTCAAAAGAAAAGTAAGATTGATAATGATGGGTGATCCCACAATGTTGGTTCATAATTTCTAGGAGATCCTGATTTTTGCTAAAATCACATATTTTTAGAAAATATAATGATTTAAGCATTAAAAATTTCCATTTCAAGGATTCCAATTGGAAAGGGTTTGATCAAACCACTTTAGATCAAACCCCCTTGGATAGAACCTTGATAGTTTTAAACCATACCTATAATGGAGTCTCCTATCCACCTATCAAAATGCTGATACAAATTAACATTTGATTTACCTTTTGGGGGATCAAAGGTAGTCCTTATTATAAGCTTCCCAAAAAGTATAATTTTAAATAAATTTAATTTTATTATTATAGTTATTTTTTATTTCTTGTGAATGTTTTTTTTCACCAAAAATCAAGCTCTTTGTTTTGCACATGTGGAAAAATAGAAGATTATAAAAAATAAATTATTGAAAAATATGAGTGCACTAGATATTGAAGTCCTTGATCAAAAAAAAAAAATTGAATTTCAATACGTACAAAAAAATGATGTGTTATACGGTTTTTTTATGTCTAAATTGTAATTGGTTTGACTTAAAAACTTGATTAAGAAAACAATATTCAATAAAACACTATGAAACCAATTGGAAGCACTAGATATCATAGTCACAAATCTAAATTTGGAAAAAATAGAATTTTATCCTTCATGGAAAAAAAGCTATGTGTTATATGATGAGTGTCACTCCTTAAAAATGGTGGTTTTTGAAAAAAAATAGTTTTCAAAGGAGATGGAAAAAGAAGTGCAAGATGATTCCAAAAATTTTGAAAAAAATATATTTAGAATCTACAGACAAAATGTCACAAATCACTAGTTTTCATCATCTTCAAATTTCTCACAGTTTAGCCGCTATAGGTGTCTGAAAGTAAAGATTTAGTTAGAAAAAAATAGTTCAATGTCTAGTTTGGCCAGAAATTGTAAACCAATATTGTGGGATCACCCTGATCATATGCATAAATATACAGGTCAAATATTCCTATTTATAGGTCAAATTCACCAAGGTATAGGTCAAATGCACAAAAGTACAAGTGAAATGCAACAATGTACTTATCAAAAGTACTAAAGTAGGATCAAATGTGCCAGAGTATATGTCAAATATGACTCAAAATGGTCAATGTTTCACTCTCTCAAAAATGACCTTTCAAGTTATTATAATAGTTCAACTACGTCTTAGATCAAACACAATAAAGTACTATTAGATGCATAATTTTTTAGTGTATAAAAATGTATCCCTTTACATTTTCACACTTGTTTAGGTCATCCCTACTAAAATTGAGCTTTTTTATGCTTTATTTGATCGTATTTTGCATCCACAAGTTGTAATCAATGCATCTTTTCGAGGATAATCCTAGCATATATCAAGTGATATATCATTTAATTTAATGTTTTTGATTTGTATGATTGAGATTTAGTGACATGGGACTCATACGCCACCTTGGGAATAGGGGTGCCACCTAAGTTTTGGGGCCTAAACCTAATTTTAACATAAAACTAACCATTTCTTGAAATTTATGTTGCGAGCTTAGCCTATTGGGACTCATACGCCCCAATTTTCTTATGAGTCTCGTTTATATTAGACCTAATTTGAATTTAGAATCTTGGTGGGATTTTATTCTCCTAGATCTAATGTTGTCTTGTAGTGTTGTAATTTCAGGAAATTTGGCATAAACAAGTATAAATGCAAGGTTATTTCACATATTTTCTCCTAAACAATTTTAAGTGATCTTATGAGTATTCAAGTGAGAGAATTAAAAAGAATTCAAGAGCATTAAAGAGCATTCAAGAGTAATTATCAATCATTTTGGAGCATTATTCAAATATCAAGCATCATGTCAAAGTCATCATGCTTCATGTTTGTTTTAGAGCTAACATTTGTGATGTGGGGTTTTATGATTCAAGCAAGCATTCGAGTCTAGATCCATATCATTCAAGTAAGAGTCAGGGTCTACATTCATGCTAGCCATCTCATACAAGATTGCAACCTCTTATTCAAGGGTTTGGTGAGTTACAACATTGCATATTTTCTCATTCATCATTCCTCCATTCTATTTCTATTCATTTCAAGGTTTCACTACCAAAACAAGGTTTGACCAAGGAAACCCCTATCCACTAACAAAACAAAATTTTACCCTCTCTTTGATGTATGATTTGTAGATTTAGGTTGAAGATCCATTGAAGAGAAAGATTGGAGAAAAGTTGTCATCTACATTGCAAGATCGTGGAATATCATTTATAGCTTGTAATTCAATGATTCAGACTCATA